>JFGW01000091.1:0-107682 GCA_000729825.1 Epichloe sp. AL9924
AATTATAACTAGAAAACGCTAAAGAAAGGAAATAAGAAAAGCTAGGTAAGTATAGTTTTCTTTTGCTTTTTTAATAGTATTCTAAGGAACTTAATATAGTTCATATATTAAGAATATGCCCTAAGAACTTACTTATTATTATTAGGTAATAGCTTTAGTGTATTATAACTGCTAGAAGGAAGTAATTATAAAGAAGCTTTCTAAAGCTTCTATCTTTAAACTACTAGGAGAATATACTAGATAAATCATTTAATCTAGAGTATTATAAGGAGATTATTAACCTTAGATAGGTTTTTAAGTATAAAACATTAAAAAAGGTATAGTTATAGAGTTTAAAGCTTAAATAGTTATATAAGGTAACTAGTAACTAAAGGATAACCTTAATAACTACGCTATAATGCTTACTTCTTAATCTCTATGTATACTACTTGCTATTTACTATACTAATAATCTTAATACCTAATAATATAATATTTAAAATGCCTTCTTATATATAAAACTTAAAGAACCTATCTTCTATAAGCTACTAGAGGGTATAAATATAAGAGGTTATCTCTAGAAGATAATAAGAGCGTTATATAGGCAATATAAAGCTTCTTAATAATAGTTCCTATATCTAATATAATTCCTACTAAAGCTAGGCTTTATCTAAGGAAAGGAAGACTTATATATCTTTATAAAGGATAGATTTATTCTGTTTTTCTATGTAAATAATATTATAGTGCTATTTCCTAATAGATTTAAAGTAGAATTTAAAGAGCTATATAAGTAATTAATAAATAGTCTAGATATTAAGGATTAAGGCTTTAAAGTGATTCCTAGGCATTAAAATTAATAGGAATCGCAATACTAAAGAGATATGGTTATTTTAGGAATCGTACATTTATAAGATTACTTAAAAATTCATTCCTAATATTATTAATAATAATTAGAAGAGCTTAATTATAACACCTCTTATAATAGCTATAATTCTCCTAAATAATAGAGAAGCTCTTAATAAAGAGATTAATTACTATAGAGTAGTTATTAGCTCTTTAGTCTATTTATATATTATTAGAAGACTAGATGTGGCTTTTATAGCTTTAAAGCTTGCCTCCTTTATAATAAACCTATTAGTAAAGCACATTAAGCTTGCAAAGGCTACTCTAATATATGCTTAGAATATAAGGAAGCTATATATCTAATACTTAGGAGTAAATAGCTTTAATATATTATTCTCTAGCACTAACGCTTCTCTTAGAGATAACCCTAATACTTAGAAGTTAACATAAGGCTATGTCTTTATTATATATAGTACTATAATTAATTAGAAGTCTAGAAGGTAGTATTATTTAATAACTTTAAGTATAAAAGCAAAGCTCTTTATATTAAATTATAGAGTAAAAGAGCATATTTCTCCAAGGAGACTGCTTTATAATATTAGTGTATAAGTTCCTTTGCTATTAATTATCTAGTGTAATAATAAGTAAATAATTTGTATTATAAAGTATAAGGAAGGAAGGCTTTAAACTAGCCTTAAGTATCTTAATATAAATTAAATATGGATTCATAAGTAATATACCCTAGGTAATATTAAGGTAAATTAGTTAAAGACCTCTAAGATACTTACTAATAGCTGTTACGTGCTAGTTTGGCACGATAGGGGGCGAATCTATCAGAGGGGCTAACGGATTTATAATCGTAAAGTTATACTAAGTTTACTTATAAAAGCTACTATTAGGGATATAGTAAGATATTAGAAGTAAGTTAATTCTATTCTAGTAAAGTCTAAATCTAGCCTTATATTAGCTACCCTTATGTTTTGCTATGTAATAAGTGCTAGGCACGCTAAAAAGATAACTATCCTAGTTATTATTACTTAAACTATAACTAGATTTAGCCTTTATCTAGCTAAGCTTATTAAAAAACTTCTATAAAAATTTATATTAAAGAAAAACAGACTTAGTATATCTATTACTATATTTATAATCCCTCTCTTATACTTGTAAATCATTATATTAAATTATATATTCTTTCTATCTAATATTAAGTACTTAATTTTTGCTATATTTTGTTAATTCTTTTAGTAAAATATTAAATTCCTCTATTCCCTTATTCCTTTTCATTTTATACTTAGTCTAAATTCTAACTTCTTACCTTACTATATATAGTATTCTAACTCTATGCCTTAGTGTCTAAATTCATTTCTTTAATCTAGTAATTTAGTAAATTTATTTTCCTTAATTTATAGCTTAGTTACCTTAGTGGTTAATATATGCATAATAGGTAATGTTTATTTTAATATCCTTATTATCCTTTTTCCTAATAATACTAGTAATATTTTACTTATTTCCTATACTATAGGTATATCTAGTATTATTTATTAAATATCTATTTAAACTATCCTTAGACTAGGCTTTTCTAGTAATTTAGGCTTCTTACTTAGTATTACTAGAGGTCCTATCCTACTATAAGGTTACTTATTACCTATTTTTAGTATTCCCTAATATAATTTACCTTAATACTTATTAGTTTTACCTAGAGATAGTATTACTAGAACTAGTGTTTATACTAATGTCTCTAGAGCTAAAGTTACCTAATTTTATATTTCTAGGGTTTTAATTACTAGAATTAGCCTTACTAGAGTTAAATTTATTTTCTTACTATTCTCTTTAAACCTTTTTTACTTTTTTACTTATTTATAAGGTTTTTAATCTTTATATCCTAAGCTTATATTTCTTTTAATATTCCTATTACTATAGATACTAATTTTATTATTTTCTTTTTAAATTTAGTTCTCTTAACTATATTCTATTTTCAAGCCTTAAGTTATTTATTAATATTAATTAATATTTTACCTAACTTAAGGTTTAAGATCTTCTCTTTCTAGGCTATTAATATATCTATAATTTATTTAAACTTATTTCTAAAACTTTCGAACTCTTTTTCTATTAATTTTACTAAGTTATAAATATCCTTTACTAAGTCTCTAGTAACTATATATACTATCTTTACTTACTTCTTAAATATATTAAAGTCCTTTTTTACTTTATTAACTTAATTAACTAGGTTATTAATCTTACTCTTCTTATACTATTTACTTCTCTCTTTATCTTACTTAGATTTAGATAATCTCTATACTAATGTTATAGACTCGAGCTATAAGCTCGGGTTAAGTCTAGCTCCGGAAAGTACGCGAACTATATATAGCTTAGGTTAAGTCTAGCTCTAGAAAGTATATAGACTATATATAGCTAGGTTAGGGCTACATATAAACCACGCATAGGCTACGTATAAGTTACTATAAATCTAGGCACTATATAACCACTAGTATAGTTTCTTTTTTCTTCTATAAGAATAATATTCTTACTTTAAATACTTATAAGTAAAAGCTATAAGGCTAGTTCTTAATATATATTATTCTTTACTATAGAAATATATTAACTAGTAAATATACTATTACTATAAAATAGGATAAATACTAATAAGTTAGTAATATTATAATACTTACTTAAATAGTAAGTAAGGTAAATTAAGTACTTAACTAATAAGTATAATATAGCACCTATACTAATTTAGCCTAAGTAAAAACCCCTTCTTACTAAGCCCCCCTTTAATAGTAATAGGGTTTTATTTATAGCTTAAAAAGGCCTAATAGCCTATAAGTTACTTATAAATAAGGATTTTATTAGTAATAAATAAGACTAGTAATATTTTATTTACTAGAACCTATCTCCTAAGGTATAGGTATAGGTTATACCCTTCTTTAAAAAGGGCTATTTACTTAACTATTACCTAGAGTAGCTTCTTAAATACCTTAGGGAGATATTTAATAACCCTTATTAATAAGAATTAGCTATTATAGAACTTAATTAGTTAATATAATAATAAAATAAGTAATTTAGTAACTTCTATATTTATTTTAAATAGAAATTAGCTCTAGCTAGGGGGCTTAATTAGTTAGACTTAGTAAAGTTATCTAAGCTATATATAGCGCTTAATAAATAAATAAGGGACTATAGCATAGGTTAGGATATACCCTAGGCTAATTATATTTCTATAATAGCCTACTATTAAAGCATTACACTAGATATTAAGTCTTACTAATTAGAGGAAAGACACTAGATATAGAAATATAGTAATTAGGTGCCTAACCTAAATAAAACTAAGGTATATAATAAGGATATGCTAATAATAGATATTTAATCTATAGCTATAATAAAGACTTAATAAGGCTCTAGAAAGTCTATAGAACACTAAAGATTAGGTAATAAAGGGGGTAGTAAATAAGCTAAATAGGTTACCTAAGATATACTTAATACGCACTATAATAAGGGGAAATATATATAATATAGCTTCTCTAAGTATTTTATTATAGTATACTCTTTATACCCTATTATCTAGCTATAGAAGAAGTCTTCTATTAATATTTATAATATAAAGAATATAACTTTTATAGACTTAGATATTAAGTCTATAAGATAATTAGGAAAAGAGTAACCCTATTATTAAGTTATTTAATAGGGGATAGGGGAAGAAGGTATAGAGAGGCTTTATAGTATATAGTTATTACTAATAAGGACTATAAAGAGATTTAGAATAATATAGATTTATTCCCCTTCTTAGTTCTTACTCTAATTAATAAGACTACCTTTATAAATACTTAAGTTAATATAGGCTATAACTACTATATTACTATAAGTAAACGCTTAGTCTAAAAGCTTTAATTAAAATGCCTCCCTTTTCTAACTAAGAGGTTAGTTTATATAGCTATTAGTGTGAAATAAGGGGGAAAAGAGAGCTATAAGAAATAATTATATATATTATATATTATTTGTTTTTAGTTAGATTTAAATAGATAGGAAACGCTAATTATAGCATATTATAAGGCCCCACTCACAACACAGGCGCACTACTAGCGCGCCCCGCGGACAGGCTATACCCTAGGGCTAGGTCCACGTAACACTAGTAAGCCACTAGCTATAAGCTAGTAACTTACACGTATAATACACTTAGACCTAGCAAGCTTTAGTTAATATACTAGAGCCCCTATACCTCTTACCTAGCTATTATTATTCTTATAATTCTAAAGCTTTTCCTACTAGCTACCTAAGAGTAATATAGGGGGGAGAATTACTTAATTTACTAGAGTAATATTAGATAATAACTAGAACTAATTAAATAAGGGTAGCACTATAGCTAAGGACACGCTATATTCTATAGAGACTATACTTAAAATTAGACCCCTTACTATTAGTACTAAAGCTATAGTAATAATAAAGCAAATTACCTAGCTTAAATAACTCTAGAAACTATAAGAATAAGAAAAGGAGCTTATTAACCTATTATAGCTAAATAAGGGGAAGGTATAGGTAAAAAGGGGGTAAAGACCTAGTACCCCCTTAAGCTAGAGTAACTAAGAGATTAAGGTCTAAAATATTACTAAGCTTTAATATCTTATAAACCTATAAAAGTATAAGATATAGCTTAATAACCTAAACTATACCTTTAATAGGGTAAAGAAAAAATATTAATATAACTATTAAAAGATTTTCCTTATACTTAACTATATATATACTAACTATTAGGTAAGATAGGATAGATACCTTAAAGAATAATAAGCTAATAGCTAGGAAAACCTTAAAGATAACTAGGATAAGTTCTAGGATTAGACACTTATACTACTTAAGGACGCTATAAACCATAACACATAAATAGCTATATAGCTAGAGAATATAAGGTAATATAAGGGTTAAAGCCTTATTTAATTTAGTATTTACTTAGATTTACTAGAGAAATACCTAGAAAAAGCCTTAGAAAAGTCTTATACTTTTATATTCTTTATAAAGTTACTCCCTAACCTATAGAACTATATTAACTTATATTTTTTAATTATAGAAAAGACTTAAGAAGAGATTATATAACTTACCTAGTGATTTTAGGAGGTAATACTAAAAAATAAGTAAAAGCCTAACTATTTAGGGGATAAAGGCCTATATAAGGCTCCCTAATATTAAAGGTAAGACTCCCTATAAGGTTATAAACCTTATAAGAATTAAGGGAATAAGGACTAGAAAAAGGGCCTAGTTACTTACCTAAATAATAGTAAAGTTAAGAATAAAAGATAATATTTTAACTATAGTAATATAGAGTATCTTATATAGAAGTGTAATAAGCTAAAGAAAGAGCCTTAAGAAAGCTAGGGAAACTTCCTTAGGTAAAAGTAAATACCCTTACCTCTACCTTAAACACTAGGGTGCTAATAGGGTGTTAATTTTACACACTAGTTACTATTTATAGGTATAAAGACACTAAAATAGCAGCGGATCTTAATAGCTACGCTAAAATTAATATTATTAGTGCTAAATTTATAAAGAACTATAAGCTTAACTAGGCTAAGGCTATAGTACCTATTCTTAAGGTAGTAGGGGCCCTTATAGTCCCCTAATATAGTATCTATAAGGTACCTATTATAATTAAGAACTTAAGAGAAGAAGAAAAGGATCTTAAGCTACTATATATAGCTATAAATAAGGACCTAAAAGTAAGGGAAAGCCCTCTCTTAATTAGAATATATATACTTACTAAAGAATATATATATCTTTACTTATACTTATAAGAGTAATAGTTTAAGAAAAAACGAATAGCCTTTTTACTTATAACTCCCTATAAGTTTATAAAGGTAATATATAATAAGACTATTATATATACTATTATAGGAGTTATAGAAAATAAGTTTATTACCCTTAAAGATAAAGAGAAGGCAAAAGTATATAGAACTATTAAAGATATTCCTAAGGAACTATATAAGTTTAAAGATATATTTATATTAAATAAGGTAGGAAGCTTATTATTAAGAAAGGAGACTAATTATATAATTAACCTAATACCTAGGGCCACACCCCTATATAGACTAATTTACTCTCTCTCCTAAAGTAAGCTAGAGGAGCTCTATAAATATATTAATAAAAACCTGTAAAAAGGCTAGATAAGACCCTCTAAGAGCCCTATAGGCATACTTATCCTATTTATACTAAAGAAGAATAGAATGCTTTAACTATATATAAATTATTAGGGACTTAATAAAGTAATATAAAAGAATTACTACACTCTCCCCCTAATTTTAAAGATCCTAGACTATTATTAAGAGGCTAAAAACTTCTTAAATATTGTTATAGACTCGAGCTATAAGCTTAGGTTAAGTCTGGCTCCGGAAAGTACACGGACTATATGCGGCTTAGGTTAAGTCTAGCTCTAGAAAGTACACAGACTATATATAGCTAGGTTAGGGCTACACGCGGACTATGTATAGGCTACGTATAAGTTACTATAAATCTAGGCATTATATAACCACTAGTGTAGTTTCTTTTTTCTTCTATAAGAATAATATTCTTACTTTAAATACTTATAAGCAAAAGCTATAAGGCTAGTTCTTAATATATATTATTCTTTACTATAGAAACATATTAACTAGTGGATATACTATTACTATAGGATAGAATAAATACTAATAAGTTAGAAATATTATAATACTTACTTAAATAGTAGGTAAGGTAGATTAAGTACTTAACTAATAAGCATAATATAGCACCTATACTAATTTAGCCTAAGTAAAAACCCCTTCCTACTAGGCCTCCCTTTAATAGTAATAAGGTTTTATTTATAGCTTAGAAAGGCCTAATAGCCTATAAGTTACTTATAGATAAGGATTTTATTAGTAATAAATAGGACTAGTAGTGTTTTATTTACTAGAACCTATCTCTTAAGGTATAAGTATAGGTTATACCCTTCTTTAAAAAGGGCTATTTACTTAACTATTACCTAGAGTAGCTTCTTAAATACCTTAGGGAGATATTTAATAACCCTTATTAATAGGAATTAGCTATTATAGAACTTAATTAGTTAATATAATAATAAAATAAGCGATTTAGTAACTTCTATATTTATTTTAAATAGAAATTAGCTTTAGCTAGGGGGCTTAATTAGTTAGACTTAGTAAAGTTATCTAAGCTATATATAGTGCTTAATAAATAAATAAGAGACTATAGTGTAGGTTAGGATATACCCTAGGCTAATTATATTTCTATAATAGCCTGCTATTAAAGTATTACACTAGATATTAAGTCCTACTAATTAGAGAAAAGACACTAGACATAAAGACATAGTAATTAGGTGCCTAACCTAAATAAGACTAAGGTATATAATAAGGACACGCTAATAATAGATATTTAATCTATAGCTATAATAGGGACCTAATAAGGCTCTAGAAAGTCTATAGGACGCTAAAGGTTAGGTAATAAAGGGGGTAGTAAATAAGCTAAATAGGTTACCTAAGACGTGTTTAATACGCGCTATAATAAGGGGAAATATCTATAATATAGCTTCTCTAAGCATTTTATTATAGCATGCTCTCTGCGCCCTGCTATCTAGCTATAGAAAAAGTCTTCTATTAATGTTTATAATATAGAGAATATAACTTCTATAGACTTAGATATTAAGTCTATAGTATAGTTAGGAAAAGAGTAACCCTATTATTAAGTTATTTAATAAGGGATAGAGAAAGAAGGTATAAAGAGGCTTTATAGCATATAGTTATTACTAATAAAGACTATAAAGAGATCTAAAATAATATAGATTTATTTCCCTTCTTAGTTCTTACTTTAATTAATAAGACTACCTTTATAGATACTTAAGTTAATATAGGCTATAACTACTATACTACTATAAGTAAATACTTAGTCTAAAAGCTTTAATTAGAATGCCTCTCTCTTCTAACTAAGAGATTAGTTTACATAGCTATTAGTGTAAAATAAGGGGGAAAAGAGAGCTATAAGAAATAATTATATATATTACATATTATTTATTTTTAGTTAGATTTAGATAGATAGGAAACGCTAATTATAGTATATATAATCCTAGGACTAATAAGGTAACTTATCCTTAGTACACTATAGATAAAACGGAATAAAATCACCTTAGATATAACACACTAATAAGTGTGCGTGGAATTAGCAAATAGTTTACATATCTAGGCTATAGTTAATAGAAAGGTTAATTAACCTATAATATCTATCTTAGGTTTAACCTTTACTAGGATAGTATAGTAAGTAAAGAGATAGAAGGAACACATTTAGCTTTACGCTATAAGCCTATAGGAAATTATATTTATTTTGCAAATTAATATAACCCTAAAGGCTATAGAGGAGGAGCTTCTTGCTTTCTTACTAGAGGCGCTTTAGGACTTTAAGGATTTATTTTAGGAAAGTAAGGCAAATATTCTACCACTACACTAAGGGAAGTTAGACTACTATATTTGCCTTAGGTATAACGCGGATAGAAATAAACCTAACCTACTATAGGCACTATTATATAATATACCCTAGGAGCATTTACTTAAGATTTAAAAGCAAGTAATAGACTTAATAAATAAGGGTTAGATCTAAGCGAGTTTATTATTAGCAGTAGCCCTAGTATTATTAGTAAAGAAACCTAGTAGTAGTTAGAGGTTCTATATAGACTATTATGCCCTAAATAAGATTATAAAATAGGACTATTACCCCTTACTATTAGTAAAGGAGATACTATGTTTATTATTAGAGGTAAGGTAGTTTATAAAGCTAGATATATAATTAGCGTTTTACTATATATATATTACTAAAGGCAAAAAACACTAGATAGCATTCTGCATAAGGTTTGGTTTATTTAAGTAGTTAGTATGCCCCTTTAGGTTAGTAAGTATACCTATAACCTTTTAAAGGTATATTAATAGTGCCTTAAGCAGTATCCTATGTAATTATATTACTGCGTATCTTAATAATATCCTAGTTTACTTAAGCGGATTATAAAAGGACTATATATAGAAGGTTTATAATATGCTATCTAGACTATAGTAAGCTAGTCTAAACCTAGATATTAAGAAATATGTGTTTATAACTAAGGAGGTTAAATACCTTAGGTTTATTATCTAGGTAGGGAAGGTAATTTACCTAGATAAGGAGAAGATTATAGTAATTTAGGATTAGGAGGCGCTAATAAGGGTCTGTAGAGTCTATAGGTTTCTTAGATTTACTAACTTTTACTATAATTTTATACTAAAGTTCTTAGACTTAGTAAGCCCTCTAATTAACTTAATAAAGAAAGGAGCCCTATTTCACTAGATAGAGGAGTATAATAAGGCTTTTAAGGCATTAAAGGTAGCCTTTATATTATACCTAATTCTAACTTAATAGGATCCTAAGAAAGATATATTAGTAAAGGCAGATTATTCTAGTATAGTATTAGGGGGTTATCTCTCTTAGTTTAGTAATAATAGTATCTTACACCTAGTAGCTTACTATTTAGCTTAATTATAGGCTGCTTAATAAAATTACACTATTTATAATAAGGAACTACTAGTAATTATTTCCTGCCTTAAGGCGTAGTTAGTAGAGCTTTAGAGTATAAGTAAACTATTTATAATATTAATAAACTATAAAAACCTTAAGTACTTTATAGCGCTAAGGGAGATATTAGAATAATAGGTATAATAGGCAAAGACTCTAGCACTCTTTAACTTCTACCTATAATATAGGCTAGGCATATAAGCGAAATAACTAGACACGCTATTATAATATTATCTAAATAGGCTAGAAATAGATAGAGCAAAAACCTTAATTATTTAATCCATAATAAGCCCTACGAAATTTAGCTTTAAGAGGGGATAACTATATATTTACCTTAAGCCTATTATAGTAATAGAGGGGGTTATTATAGATACTAGTTTAGCCCTATTAAGGAGTCTTCCTACTAGTAAGTTATTATTTATAGACAAACACCTCTAATCCCTATAGGACTAGTCTATAACCTAGGATAAAGCTTATAGGTTATAGGTTAATGTAGTGGTAATAGGGGCTAGGAAGTTCCTAGATATTACTAATATAAGAGAGTAAATCGCAGACTATTAGATTAGCGTAAAAGGGGCGCTTAAATTCTAAGGGTAGATATAGGTTCCTAAATAGGAACCACTAACTATAATATTAATATAATAGGTTTATAACTCACCCTTATTAGGTTACCTAGGGCGGAATATAACTTTTAAGGCGCTTTAAAGGGACTTCTATTAGGATAGTATGTTATAGGATATAGCTTATTTTGTATAGAACTACCACTATTATAAAGGGAGGAAGAGCTAGTAACTATAATAAGGCTTATTAAAACTAATCCTACTGCTAGATAGGTACTAGTTATAAATATCTATTAACTTTATAACTAACCTTCTAGCCTAGGGTTAGGAGTAGCTAAGGTTCCTAATGGTTATTATAGATTAGCTATCTAAGTATGTTTAGTTAGAGGCAATAACATTAATAGTAGCTAAGGCATATGCGGAATAATTTAAGCATTACTAGTAGCGCTTCTATAGGTTCCCTATATAGATTATCACAGACTATAGGTTAGATTAGCTTAGTAATTTCTAGACTAAACTCTATAAGGGAGTAGGCATATAATAATTGCTTTTTACATCACACTACCTATAAACAAACAGCGGTATAGAGAGGGCTAACTAGGAGGTATAAGCTATTTTACGCGTAATACTATCTTTCTCCTAGTTTAAATAGCTAGACTACTTACTAGCCTATTAACTAGTATTAAAATAATAGGGACTTATTAGTAACTGGAGTGAGCGTAAACATAGCCCTATATAGGTTTAATATGCCTATAATTTAGGAGTTATTTACTATAGGACTATTTATAATATTAGCAAAGGGAAGGGCTTAGGCTTTCTTATAGTACCTAAAGGATAGCATAGATTTAACGTAGGCTATAATAGCTTTTATTTAGTAGTAGTAATAGGAGGAGATAAATAGTAGCTATAGGCTAGTAGAGCAGTTCTAGGTTAGGGACTATATATAGCTTAGTCTTTATAATATTAAAATAAACTAACCTTATAAGAAGTTAGACTAGGTTATAGCTAAATATAAGGTGCTTAAGGTCCCTATGCCTTTAACTATTAAACTAGATATCCTAAGGGGCCTATACCCTATCTTTTATATTAACCTAGTATAGCATGTAGTAGGTAATCCTTTACTAAGTTAGAAACTAGCTAATAAATAACTACCACTAGACCTAGTTATAATAAATACTAATAATAATCTCTTAGAGTTTTAGGTAAAGGAAATTTTAGTAACTAAGAACACGCTAGGTTAAGGTTTAAACTAGAATATCTTAGTTAAATAAAAAGGCTATATCTAGCTAATATAGGAACTATTAGAAGGCTTATAAGATATAGAGGCACTTAATTAATTTAAGTTATAATAAGGCAATATATAGATAAATAATAGCCCTAAAAGGGTATAATTTAATTTAGCTATAGAAAATTAATATAACTAGTTTCCCTCTAGTGCGCGCGCACTTTAGCGCTAAGTTTCTACCTAAATAAAAATTAATTAGGAAGGGGGGGGGCTACTACTATTTCCTTTATAGTATTAGCATTTCTCCTTTATAGTGTAGGCTAATATCACTATGTTTTTAGCTAGGACATAGGTATTAGCTAATATTTATTATACCTAGGTATTGCCCTACTTCTATATAAAGATTAACTAGGTTAAGTTATTATTTATAGTTTATATACTATAAAAAAATTTAGTAGCTAGGTTATTATAGCCTTAGTAAGTAGGGGTAGTGTTAGTAAGTATAAGTTACTACGCCTTAGATACTCCCTAGGCATAGGCAGTACCTATAGGAGAGGAGGCTAGAGATTAGGCCTTAGCTAGATTAATTTAAGCTATAGCTAATATACTATTAAATCGCTTTTAGCAATAGATAAAGGTTTTTATTAGAATAGCGTATTATCCCTTAATAGATATAGTTTGCTTTATAGCTAGGGTTTTAATAGCTTATCTAGTAGCTAAAAGGTTCTTAAGATACTTAAATATATAATAGAGTTTTAGGTTAGCGCTATAGAGGTATGTCTCCTAGATATATAAATAATAGGTAACTTAGTAAGGGGCGTAGGCCTAGTTTACGCCTAGGGCGTATATATATTCTCCTTTAGTGTAGAGGTTATTTATATAAGGGCTATAGGGGAACTTATACTCTTTATTATTAGAGAGGGCCTTATTATCTAAGTTACCTTCTAAGATATACTTACTAAGGTAAGTGCCCTTACCTAGGCTAGGAGAAGAAAGAGAAGGTAAAGGAAGTAAGGTAGTACTAGTAAAGGCTAGGATAATAGTAAGATTAAATATAGTAAAGGTAAAAAGGGAATAAAAAGGGGGATAAATAATTATTTAGGCTTAAGGAAAGGGAATAAGAAGGATATATAAGGAGATATTATAATAATAATAGGTTATAAGAGTTTAAAATTATAGGGAGAGCATAGGAATATTTATATTTCTAAGGGTATAAGGTCTAGCTCTAGCTAGAGTGTATATTATTTACTTTTAAAAGGTAAGCTAAGGATAAATAGGGGTAATATATTATATAATTATCTAATAGCTAGTTAGTAATAAGGGCATTACTTAAGGTAAAGTTAGGATTTTATAGGTAAAGGTAGGATTATAAAATAGCTATAAAGGTAAGGGAGTAAGTAAAGTATAAAGATAGCTAGTAATAAATATAAAAATAGGGTAGGCTAGTGTTTTTAGAGGTAAGGTTAGAGTAAAGTAAATTTACTTATATAATAAAGAAAGTTAAAGTAAGGTAAACTTATACTAAAAAGTTTTTATAGCCTATATAAAGAACTTATAGCCCTATAGCATATATTACTTAAGGGGGCGTAGTCTTTACTTATACTAAAGGGCACCTTACTTAATAAGATATAGTTTTTACTTACACTAAAGTTAGTTCCTATATATAAGGGGATTATAATCTTATTACTTACTTATTTTTAACTAAAAAGGAGAAGGGAGAGGTAAGTAAGGGGGTATATTATAGACTTAAGCTATAAGCTTAGGTTAAGTCTAGCTCTAGAAAGTACATAGACTATATATAACTAGGTTAGGGCTACACATAGACTACGCATAGGCCACGTATAAGTTACTATAAATCCGGGCGCTATATAACTACTAGTGTAGTTCCTTTCTTCTTTTATAAGAATAATATTCTCACTTTGAATGCTTATAAGCAGAAGCCATAAGGCCAGTTCTTAATAACTAACTCCTTTTCTATACTAATAAAAAGTAAATCTGCCTATCTAATACTAGCTAACGTACCTATAATTATAGTATTTACTACGCTATATTTATCTATAAAATAAAAAGCTAAAAAAATAGCTTATAGTAGTAAAGATAATATACTATTATAAGTAGCTATTTACTATTTATATTTAACTATTATATTATTATAAAAAGCTAGTATTCCTATTTTTACCTAATTTTTTACTCTTCTAGTTACTTTATACTTTATTAGATTAACTATAGTTTAAAGTACTAGCTTTCTTACCTATTTTACTACTACTTACTCTATAATTAATATAGCCTTTTACTCTTTAAATATAGTAAAAATTTATATAATTATATTTTACTATAATATAAAATATATATCCTTTAAGTTAACTTCTAATTTACTAAATACTATTATAGCCTTTTTAAGGGTAAATTTATATATATAAGCCTAGATTATATATTCAATATCCTAATTACTATTTTTATAACCTAATATAGTATATCTAAATTTACTAAAGTTAACTCCTTTAATGCTTTTTCCTTTATATATAGTATTAAACTCCTCCCTTACTCTCTTATATACTACTATGCTAATATTAGGTATTAGTATTTTAGCGTTAATTCTAAATCCTAGCTTTCTAAATCTAAGATATAATAGCTTAAAGTTAAGCTTTACTATCTATATATAAACCTATAATAGTTTAATAAGAAATTCTATAAGTATCTTACTAATATTCTTATTATTTTTACTTTTAAAACTATTATTCTTATTAAGTTTAGGTTTTAATCCTAGTTTAGGGGATTCTAGTTTTAGTTTAGGAGATTTTACCCTTAACTATATTAGATTAACTCTTATTACCTTAATACTTTCTTTATTTAGTATACTAATAGATTTATTACTTTTTAACTTTACTCTTACTTACTTTAACTACTTTTTTCTTATAGCTTTTATATAATTATCTTTAATTAACTCTTTTATTACTTATTTATACTTTTACTACTTTATATCTAAATCTAATACTTTACTTATATAATTATTATTATAGTTATTACCTTATTCCTTAGTTCTAACTATCTTTTAAATAACCTTAGTTACTTAATTAATGTTTTTATTACACCCCTTTACTAATTATAATAGTATATTTACCTTACCTTATCTTATTCTTAGTTTATCTAAGTATTACTACTACTAGAATTATATAATTTATTATATAAAGTATAAATATTTTTATAGCTAATTATATTATTTTACTTAACTTAAATAGCGTTTAAAAAACTTTACCTCCTTATAATAGGTTATAGTTTCTAGTTTTACTAAAAGCTTATTAATTTATTAGATATATTTAGCTCTTTCCCTATTAGTTATAGATTATTACTATGCTAAGTTAGTAACTATTAGCTCCCCTAATATCTGATTTTATTCTATTATAGCTAGGATTTAAATATATAAATATACTACCCTTATTTACTTATAAATTATTTAGTTATATATATATACCTTATTATTAAAGAGAATAAGATCTAGTATAGCTCCTTAATTAAAATATAGATTTATATAATATTTATAAAACTTATATTTAACTTCTAGTATAATAGTTTTATTTTTTACTTAGTATTTCTTATAGTTATTATAATTTTATATTTCTTATAGCTAATATAGTTCTATATACTATAGTTTTTAGAACTCTCTTTTATTTATACTATTATCTTTAGAATTAAGTACTATAAAGTAAAAATAAGGCTAAAAATAAATTTAACTATACTCTTACTAGATTTAACTATACTAAGCTTATAGTGGTTTTAAGGGTAATATAAGGTTTAAGTAAGAGGGCTCTCTTTTAGTTAGTATAAAAGAGTAGTATATATAAAAGGGTTTAATAGCTTTAATCTAACCTATTAAATCTAATAGCTTACTATTACCTTTTTTCCTTTACTATTACTATTTTATAGGTAAATTAAGGCCTTTCTTTATATATTCTTTTTGCTAATTAATTAGGTTTCTCTTAAGATATTCTTTTACTATCTTAGCTATATTAAGTAATATTTTGCTTTTACCTATCTATTAGTTATCTTTAGCTATAAATCCCTTTTATTAGATAAGGAATTTTACTCTTATAGTCTTATTTTATTTAAAATTCTTAATATAATAACTATAGATTTATTTAATTTCCTAGTAATTTACTTCCTTTAGATTATTAAATATAATTAGTAGTAAAGCTAGTTCTTCCCTATTAAATAAATCCTTTTCTTATATAGGCTTTTATATTTATATAGCTAATACTACTAGATAGACTTATAAATCTAGGGGGAAATCTAATTAATATGCTAATAGGTTTACCTTTTCTAGTACCTTATATAGCCTTACTTTCTATAGTAACTATTTTTTCTTAGGCTTCCTAGGTAATTTATATCCCTTATATAATTATAAGTAAACTATATCTCCTATATTAATATTAACTAGTTTATAGTTATTATTATACTAAATCTTAGTAAGGGTAGCTACTATTATAATAGCTAATTAAGCCTTATACTAGTATAGCTTTTATAGCACTACTATATTATTTATGCTAGCTCTAGTATTAATTATATTATTTAGAGAGAGAAGGTTAATAATACTTAAAGGATGAAATCTATATAATAGCTTATTAGAAGCCTATCCTATACTTACCACTATAGTGTTATTTAGTTAATATTATAGTGCTAGGAGTAGTAATATCTACGCTATATTTAGGTCTATTACTATATAATATTATATTATAATTATTACTATCTAATTTTTTCTCTTTACTATTCTATTTATTTAAGGGTAATATACTATACCTATAAGAAGTCTAACTTTTATATACCTAAATATCTCCTTTTATATATTAGATATAAATTTAGGATCTCTATTAGTAATAATTTGCTTTAGTAATCCCTAGTCTATAATATATAAGGTATAAAGGAGTAATTTCACCTAGATTTCCACTAGATATATAGTATATCCTAGTATTAGAAGGGTTCTTTTACTAAAAAGGTAATTTACTAGATATAATAAGTTATATATTATATATCCTTCTATTTACTATATTATATTAGTAAATAATACCTCTAGTATATCTATAATAAAATTAAGTAAAATTATATAAAAAGGTATTAGTTTTAACTATAAGGGTTATAATTCTCCTAGTAGTTTAGAATAGTTAATTATATTCTCCTAATATACTATATAATAGGCTATATAGTCTTAAATCTATTAGCTTATATATAGAAAATAAACTAATTAGAGCTTTACTACTATCCTAGTAATTCTAAAATATTAATATTTATTATAAACTAATTATAGTATAGATTTAACCTCTATTATTAGAATATAGAAATAGAAAAACCTATCTTTACTATAGTAGTATAATAGATTATCCTTGTGTAAATCCTATCTATATTAAGAAATTTTTAGTCTAATTCTAGCGTTTTTTACTACTTATTTTTCTTAGTATGCTCTTATAGCTATAATAATCTAGCTAAATTTTTAATTAGACTAATACCCCTAGATAATCCTAGCCTTAAGGTTATTATCTATAATTATAGTGGTAATATATTCCTCTGTAATAAAATATATGCTTATATCTAATTTATCATAGTAGCTATTTTACACTGCTTTCTAATATATTACCTTTAGAGGTAATCTTAAAAGTATATCTAGTATAATATTTAGCACTCCTAGTATATATATTACCTTTAGATTAAATTATAATAGATAATTTATAACTTTAGCTAGTTTTAGATTAGCTTTATCTAAATCTATTTAAGATAATAATATATACTTAATAATGTCCTTTACTAAAGAATAATTAGTTAAAATATTAACTATAATACTATTAGATTAGACTATCTTTTTAGCTTTCTAATGCTCTATATAATTATAGCTACTTTTACCTTAGTTAAGCTATAGTGTTTCTTAATACTTAATATTACCCTTAAAAGGAATAGAATTAGCTATATCTAGTTATTTTTAATATCTCTTCTAGGAATACTTTAGCTATCCTATTCCTTTTATAATTAGAAGGTATATAATCTAAATCCTTCCTTATAGGTATTAATTTTAAGGAAAAGTAGCTTACTTAAATTATAGTACTATAAGGTCTATTTCTTACTTAGAAATACTTTAATATCTTTAAAAGCCTTTTTTTCCCCCTTTATTAGTAAAAATGTCTTTTACTATATCTTCCTTTTTTATATTAGTTTTAAGATCCTAGTAATTTTTTTATCCTTCTTATAGAATTCCTTTAATAACACTATTTTCTATGCCTATAATAGTTAGATTTATATATTAAACTATAGGATTCTATTAAAAGCTTTGCTTTACTTTTCCGCACCGACCCTAAGGTCCGGAATCGCCTCTAAAATACAAATCACATTAATATTCGAAATCCTTACCTTTATTTCTCCCCCTCTATAATATTATATTATAATAGAGCTAGTGGTAGGAGTGTAAATAAGACGCTAATAGTAATTAATATAGGCTTAGGGGGGCTAGCTTAGAGTAGCCACTACCTAAACATAAGAATAGGATAGTTTAATATCTAAAGGAGTAAGAATAACCTAATAGTAAACTAGAACTAATTTGCATATCCTAAAGACATAAAATATTATAATAAGATCACTAGCCTTATCCTAAATAATAAAGTTACCTAAGTGTAGCGCATTATAATAGCTATAGCTAACTAGGTAGCAAACCACACCTAAGCTAAAATAAGAACCATAAATACTAATAATAGTAATATCTATATTACTAAAGAAGCATTAAAAATAGCCCTTAAGGAGGCTATTAAGGAGAAAGCTAAAGATAATAACTCCCTAACCTAGGTAAATATTATAACTAGGCCTACACTAAAATAACTAAATACTAACCCCCCCTCTCTCTAGATCCCTAGAAGATAATATACAGAAGTACTTATAAAAGAAAACACTATATAAGAATTACTCTAGTCTAGGGGCATAGAAGATATAGTTATAGCTATAAATAAAGCTATTAGATAGGCCTTAGTAATAGTAGCTAGAAGACTCCCTAGTAGGGATATAATTATTACCTTTAAAGAAAATATAGTGTAGTATAAAGAAGACTAGAAATAGATTACTAAAGTGTTTAGCCTAGAGGTAGCTATTTACTACTATATACTTAGCGTTATTATTAAGGGTTTCCTAATAAAGTATATATCTATTAAAAACCTAGTAGTAAAGATTAAAAAAGTAAATAAAGTAAATATAATTAAGGTAACTATAAGATACCCCTAAGGTAAAGGCACCTAGTAAACTACCCTAATTCTTAGACTAGCTAAAGTTAAAGATACTAATAAGATATACTAGGATAAAATAGTCTTTAAAGTAAAGCTATTCTAAGCTAAACTATATAATAAGACCCTATAACCTAGATAGTATTATAACTACTTCTAAATAGGATATATTACTAAGTTCTATAAGGTAGTACTAAGGTATAGTAAGTATAAAGCTAGCTAGTATAAAGATAGAGAGGTATTATACCCTATAATAAATAGATAACTTAAGGAAAACTATATCCTATACTCTAGGCTACACTTAGCCTAGTCTAGAGACTACCTAGTGCTAAAAGAGAAGTAAAACGTAGTAAAGGTAGGATACTTAGAATAACTATCCCACTTTACCTCTAGCTTCTCTAGTAAGAACTTAGCTCTAGCCTAAGAGAGAGCTAGTATAGCTATAGAACCTATAGTAATAATAGGAAAAAAGAGAGATTACCCTATAAATATAAAATAAAGCGCTAAATAGCTAAGACCTAGAAGCATTAGGTAGTATATAGAATAACTTAAGGCTAGAATAGAACTAGCATAGGATAGCTAAGACCTATTACCACCCCCCTAATTAATATAGTAATATTATAAGTTCTCTTTTAGAATATAAATAAGAAGGATAGCCTAATATATATTACGCTCTACTACTAAACTAATATAAATATAATAGTAATCTAAGAGTAAGAACACATAAAATATCTATAGCCCCTTATACTAGGCCTTACCTAGTTCTAACTCGCACACTATAATAGGTATAATGCTATATATATAAATAAGAAATATAATATAAGGTTATAGTTAGCCTAGGGAGGGCTTAATTAGTTACTAGTGGAAATTTAAGGGGTTAATATCTATTCCCTTTACTTAGAAGGTTATAGTAATAACTAGAATACCCCTATATAAGATATTAATATAGAGATACTATATAACTAAAGCATATTTATAGGAGACTTTAACTGAAAGCACCCCCTTTAGGATAGGCTAAATAGAATAACTAATAAAGCAAATAAGCTACTAGAACTTATAAGCTAGTAAAGGCTTAGACTAGTAATACCCTAAGGGAAACTTACTAGGTAATATAAGGATAATAGGGATAGTACTATAGACCTAGCGTAAGTAACCCTAGATATCTAAGTCCACTATAAAGGAGTAAAAGACCTTACTAGATCTAACTATATCCTATAGCTAATTAGTATCTTCACTAACCTATAAGATAATATCCTATAAACTCTTAGGCATATATAGAATATAATAGATAAACCATACGCAATAGCAAAGGCAGTAGTACGCTTTTAACCTAAAAATACCCTAAACCTATAAGATAAAGAAGGGATAGATATATATACTACTTAGCTTATTATAAACTTATAATAAATAGCAGATAAGGTAGCCCTATAGAAGCCCTAGGGGCTCCCTAGCCTAGAGGTATAGTAGTTAAAGATAGCTAAAGAGGTAGTTACTAAAGCTAGGTAGGTAAAGAGATAATAGAGATAATAGAGGATAGAAGCAAACTAGTAAGCTTACACTAAGGTAAATAAGGACTAAGAATAGGTTATTAGGACTAAGAGAAGAAATATATAGAGGGAAGCCCTATAAAAAGCTAATATATAGAGAAAGAATAGGAGAGCGTAGAGACTAGAGAGATAAGCCTAGCTCTAAAGCTAGGCCCCCCTAGAACTACCTAGACTACTAGAGCTAGAAAGGACTAAAAATAACCTAAACCTAGCTACTATATATAAGGGCAAGGCAAGTATGCTTATATAAAGATTCTTCCCTAAGCCTATAGTAAACCTCTTCTATATCCTAGACCTTACCTTCCTAAAGCTAGATTATGCGCTATTCCTAAATAATAACTAGTTTAGATTAGAAGAGATATTAGATATCCTATTAGATATAGCTAGCTAGAAAGCACTAGGTAATAACAAGCTCCTAGCAGGCCTTATTAAGGCCTATAGTAAGCTAGTAAAAGAAGCTATAGCTTAACTCTTAAACACTATCCTTAAAGTAAGATATTTCCTAGCCTAATTCTAGACTACTAGAGTGGTAGTAATTAGAAAACTAGGTAAGATAATAAAAGAGATAAGGAGGGCTAATGCGTAGAGGCCTATCTCCTTACTAAATATTATAGGAAAAATTATAAAAGCAGTGATTATAAAGTAACTTATAGCCTTTACTAGAGTAAAAGGACTCCTCCTAGAACTACAGATAGGAAATAGAATAAATAGGTTAATAAAGACTATAATTAGGGTCCTAGTAAAGTGTATAAGAGAGGCTTAAAGCAGAGGTAGGATTACCTTACTTACCTAGATAGATATTTTATCTACCTTTAATAGAGTTAGCTACCTATACCTAATTTACTTACTAATCTAAATAGAAATCCCTTATTAGCTAATAGCTATAATATAAAGCTTCCTAGTAGATAAAATAAGCTAGCTTAGCTTTAATAAAGAACTCTCTAAACCCTTTAAGATTAAGGCTAGTACCCTATAAGAATCTCCTCTCTTACTAATTCTCTTCCTCCTTTACTTAGTAAAACTTTATATATACCTCTAAGCTATCCTAGGCATAGTAGTAATTAGATTTACTAATAATATAAATATTATAGTATTTAGTAAGAATATAGTATAGACTTAAAGAAGGCTTAAGGCTATATAAAAGATTTATAAGGAATAGGTAAAGGAAGTAAGAGTAAAGTTTAACCTAGTAAAAACTAAACTTATACACTTTAGTAAGGCCTATACGCCCTTATAGGCAAGAGTCTAGCTTAGCATAGAGGAGATAGCGCTAATAAAGGTATACTAATTCCTTAGGTTATAGGTAAATAAGAAACTTAACTAAAGCGCCTATAAGAATATCCTTAAGGGAAAGCTAACCTAGTAGTAGCTTACGCTTTTTATATTAGTAGCGTTAGCATAGGGCATTAGCTTTAGAGATACCTAGCTTATATATATATAAGTAGTCTAGCCTATTCTTGCCTATAGGGCAAGTACCTATTATACCCTAACTAAGAAAGGAGGAAAACTAAGAGAAATAGTTAGAAGCTTTATAGTAGACTAATTAACCTACCTCTAGACTATAGCTAGAGCGTTTAAGGCCACACTAGTTACTTAACTAGAAGTTAAGACCTATATCCCTCCCCTAGACCTTTACCTAAATAAGATAAAATAGAAGTTTAAGAAAAGGATTATACTTAGTAAAATAGTAAATAAGATATAGGCTATAGCTAACTTAGTGTAAATAGTACTATAGTATAAAAAAAGACCCCCCCCCGCTAATAATAAACTAGATATATAACTATATAAGGAGTAAAAGAGAAAATAGGAAAACTAGTATTCTAATAGATAACTAGGATAATATAGGCATAGAAGAGAGCTAATAGAGGACTACCTGCTTACCTATAACCTAAAGGATATCTAGAAATTCTACACTAGACTTAATAAGTATATCTTCTCTATAATAATATAATTATATATAGGGAAGATTAGCCTTAATAAGTTCCTTTTCTAAAGGCGCGTTCCTAGGGTAGCTTTGCCCCTATATAGCTACGGCTATATAGTTAAAGACTAGTATTATATAATTATTAACTACGCTAACTATAACTATAAACGCCCCTAAATACAATAGCCTAGAGACGTATAGGAAGTAAGGCTAGCCCTAGATAATCCCCTAAGGGCAAGATATATAGCTAAATAGTTTCTTAGCATAAGAAAACTCTAATATTACACATTAGCATAAGACCTAGCCCTTAGCTAACGCAAACTAGGGGAGGATCTAGGCTGCCCTAGAGGTAACTAAACTAATTAATAAATAGATACTATAGATAACTAGAGAGAGACACTAGGTAGGATAATATAGCTATAGAGGCAGGCTAGACATAAGGTAGAATTACACTAAGATAAAAAGACTATAGGTCTAGAACAGTTATTAGATTAATTTTAAGTTAAAAACTATAGGTATTATTTTACACTAGCCTACCGCTGCCCCCCTACTAACCTAGAATTAGCCCTATTCCTCCTTAGGAACTAGGATTATACCCTTTATTACCTTACTCTTGCCCTTAGCTACTAGGCTAGTAGCTAGGAGCTAGTTTGTTTTTACTACCTAGGCATTAAGCTACTAGAGCTAAAAGATAACCTTATTATATTATTCCTTAGTAAACCTAGACCTAGCTAGGTCTAGGCTTACTGCTATAGTACCCTGCTTTTTCTTAGCGTGGTTTTTAGCATAAAGTTTCTTAACCTAAGCTATATAATTCTCTAGGGCCTAGATAATTAAAGTTAGCCCTAAAATAGAACCACTACTATACTAGAGTAAAACTACTTATATTACTCTTAGTAACTATACTAGCCTAGGTATTAACTAACTACTAATACTCCCCCTACTAGCTAGTGATATTTAGCTATAAGCAAATTAGCACTAGAGTAAGCGTAAAGTAAGCGTAGAAGCTAATATTACCTTAGAATACCTATAGTTATAGACCTAATAGTTAAAGTAAGCATTAGACAATACCCCTTTATATATAGATTAGCCCCGCTCCTAGACTAGAAATAAACTAACTTACTAATAATATTATAGCACTAGTGCCCTAGATTATTAATTAATTATATCTTATAAGACACACACTACAGCGCCTAAGTTTTACCTAGCTACCCTAGATTAGACCTAGAATAGGTATAAAATAAAGGTAGAAATAACTTACTTTAAGATCTTTAGACTTAGCTTACTCTAATTATTTTACTATAAGGGATTTCCTTAGATATCTCTCTAAGGTTATAATTTCCTAGGTAGATTAGAACTAGAATAGCACTAATAATAGAGTACTTATAGTATTTAGTAATATTTTATCGCAAATTTCTATATAAAATATTAGTAATTAAACTAGCACTAGGCTAGAAAAGCCTTAAATAGCCCTAAGAAGGAGTAAGGAGAATAAGAACCTATAGGAAGTTTAATATAAGAAAAGAAAAAAGGTTAGAACCTTATAGGGAGAAGAGCTCTCTTTTATACTTAAGAGAGGGGGGGGGGGAATAAATTATAATATTACCTAGAAAATAAAGTATAGGATAAATAAACATATAGATAGCATATAAGTAATTTAGAAGCAAAACCACTAAGGCACTAGGCCTAAACCACCTACCCCTTACTATAAGCAAACAAAACTATATACTTAGACTTTATAAGGTATTTAGACTAGTGCTAGGCTAGAGTTAGCTAAAAAGTAGGGCACTAAAGAAGCTAGGAGTAAAGCAAATAAAAAGTAAATTATTATTATAAATTAGAATTTACTTTACTATAGAATAGAGTAGGAGGCATAGAGTAGGGTTAGAATAAGGTTAAATTAGCATTAAAGGGAGCTAGATAGGTTTACTACTATATATTTTTCTTTTCTCTTATTTTCTATAGGATAAGGCTAGTATAAGCTAGCACTAAACACCTATAGTTAACCACACCTAATGTGGCGCAAACCTAAAAGAGGGTTAGCGCTAGCCTATTTACAGACATAAGGGGGTTTTTCTTCCTAGTTTAGGGTTTTCCCTCTTAACTAAGCGGTTAGAGTACTAGGACTAGCTACTTAATTAGCTATCTAGCGTAAAGAATATATATATATATATATAGGATTCTATTATAAAGAAATCTAGCTATTTTAATAAAGGTTTTAAGACTTAATAAGTTAGTTAGGAAAATTATTTTTTAAAACTCTTTTAGCCTATTATTTATATTAATAATTTTATTACTATTAATAATAAAACTAAGTAATTAAATAGTAAGGTAATTAATAAAAGACTTCTTAGCTATAATTATTATTCTATTTTTTTTAAGGATCTTAAGTATAATATTAAGATACTTTAAATATTCCTTAATACTATCTAAAAATATAATAATATTATTAATATAGACTTAGATAAAGTGCTTATACTTCTAGAAAAGTTAGTCTATAAATTATTAGGTAAAAGTAAGGGAATTTTTAAATCCTATAAGTGCTATATTTAATGCTTTAAGATCTTAATTTAATATAATTACTATATAGGCTTAGTAGTCTTTTTTAATTAGTAGCTAGTGGAAAAATCCTATTCTATTAAAGAGAGAAAAAACCTTCTTACTATAAGTATTATCTATAATATTACTTTAGTCTAGTAAGGGGTAAATATCTAGTATAGCTATATTATTAAGTAATCTTATATTAACTATAACTCTTCCTTTCCTTTCCTAGCTAGTTTCTTACTAAACTATTAATACTAGATATACTATAGCTACTAGCTTATCTAGATATAATATCTTCCCTTTAAGGTAAAGTTTATTATATACTTTATTAAGTTTACTTATATCTTATTCTCCTAGCCTATATAGCTAGATTAGTCTTATTTAATGTTACTATTTACTAACTAAGTTAATTTGTATTTTTTAATCTTTAGGCATAGGGATAATACCTTTATTATAATAACTATTATATTTATTTATAAGCTAAATAAATTTGCTTATAGTATTATAATTAATATTAGTAATTTACACTCTAAATTTATTTATAATATATAGAATTTCTTCTAGATATAAAGTTCTATATAATAGCACTCCTATATTAACCTTCTTTAGGTTAAGCTTATTCTTCTCCTTATTAGATTTATTACTATTATTATCTATATCTCTTATTTTCTTTATAATATCCTTACTAAAATAAGTATAATATACTAAAGGATTATTAATTATATAATTAGTATTAACTTTACTAGCTACTATTCGTTATATAACTTTCTTATACTTATAAATAATAATAGTTTTATTAGTTAAATTATATATAATTATTTAACCTAGGCTAGATTTATTAAATAAAGTATTAGGGAAATATTCTAAATATAACTATATATAGTATATACTTATTTCCTAATTCCCTTATACTATCTTCTAAGTAACTAGTATATATATAGTTTCTTTTAGTAAAATTAACACTATATATACTATAACTACTCTTTAATAGGATACTTTATTAGCTAGCTAAAAAATCTTTACTAGTACTATTATACTATAGACTAATCTAAAAACCACTTTAAGGTTTATAAAATTAATCTTTACTTTATATTTATAAAGGAAATTTATTCTAAGTAATAACTTTAGTCCTAGGTTTAGTATTATATTTACTATAACTATAAAATAACTAGTAATTTTAGTTTTATATACTATTCCTAGAATATAAAAATTAAAAGTAGCTAATTCTATAATATAAAAGGCAGACTTAACTCTAGATATAGGCTTAGGCTCTTATATTCCCTATTTTATATTTAACTTATTTTATTCTAGCTATACCTTACTTACTAAAATTAATAATATTCCTAAATTAAGGTAGATTTAATAACTCTTACCTTTATTATTAAATTTAAGAGGGATTTTTAAGTATATATTTACTTATTTTCTATTATACTTTACTTCCTATAGTCTTACTATAGCTTTAATTACTTACCCTAGAATAAGTTATCTTAATCTAGTTAGATTTACTATTATAGTAGTCTTATTTACCTTCTTTATAGTATTTTCTATAAAATAAGTCTTAATAAAATTAGACTCCTATCCTAGGGTTTTCTTACTATCTTTATTTATAACCTCCCTTTCTTTAGCTATATAGTAATTATACTCCTAAAGATATATTTCCTACTATTATATATTAGAATTATTATTAAATACTATAATATTTATATATTCCTTTTCTTTAGTAAGTAATTTCTTCTAATATTCAAGTTACCTAGGCTACTATAACTAGCCTATTCTTTCTAATAGTCTAAAGTCTTAAGGTTATTATTTATTCTAATAATTTTAAGGGTTATCTTATTAATTCTAGCTAAACTCTATTTGCTTTTTTCTCTTTTCTTAAGATTTATTTTACTATAGTTACTAATTTTATCCCTTAATCTAGATATTTTACTAGTATAGCTTTAGTTAGAAAAATCCTAAAGATCTTTAGGTATTTTAATTATCCTATTAGTAATATTAATTTCCTAGCTAAAATTATACTTTTATTAGCTTATTCTAATTTACTTAAGCTTTATTTTTATTATCTTTTAAGTTACTACTAGATATCTTTTTATTAAAGTAAACCTTAAGCTTTCCTTTACCTTTTCTAGCTATAGGATGACCTTTATTATATAGGTAATTATATAGATCTTACCTTTTATTATTTATTATAGTAATATAGGCTAATCTTATATTAGTTATAATTAGAACTAGATATATTTAGTGTAATCCTAGATATAGTTTAAGGTATAAATATACTAAAAGCTAATAGTCTATTAATTTACTATTTACCTTAGTATACTAAAAGATTTTTAATATAAATTTATAAAAGAATACCTTATTTATAATATTCTCTTTAGTATATTTTACTTTATTAAGCTATGCTATTATATCCTAGACTTAAATACTAAAATCCTTCTAAACTACCTTGAAAATAAAAGGTATATTACTAAATATAGTATTTTACTCTCCTAAATTAAGATATTACTAGTACTATACTATTATATTCCCTTAGAATAATATCTAAATCTTTTTCTAAATAATATCCTATTAGCTAGGGTTAGTATAATATAAGTAATCTTTAATAGCTTAAACCTATAATTTAATATTATAAAAAATAGTTTACTTCCTATTATATATAATAGGCCTCTACTAGCCTCCTCTATTTTATTATAAGGCTTAAAGTATTTAATATCCGTGATTTTCTATATTAAATTTACATTCTATTCTATGTTTTCCATTTATTAGCTATACTAATCCTAATTAAGCGCTAGATTTACCCTTCTTTAGGTTCCTAGATTAGTATACTATTCTTAATCTAGGGGAAATAGGGTTTACTACTATATCTAGTGTAGGTTAGCCTATTACTATATAAGTCCCTACTAGTCCTATAGTTACTAGTATTATAGTTATTAGTATTATAAATATATTAATTATGCTAATAGTCTTACTCTAGCTTCTAAATAGCTATTATACTAACCCTAGTTATTTAGTAAATATAATATTCCCTAGGTAGTATTTTACGCTAATAGTATTAATCCTACTAAGGTACTTATACTTTATAAGCTTCTAATTTTAGTTATTAGTCTTATTACTAGCTAGTTTATTCCTAATATTATTTAGTCTATTATAGCTTACTATATAATTTACTACTATTCTAATACTTCCTAAAGTATCCTTATAGTATTAGATTTACTTACTATAGTATAAATTTCCCCTAGATCTAGTTAATCTAGTAAGTTCCTTAAGGGTCCTAGCTATAAGTCTTCTAGATATAACTCTATTAGCTAGTTAGGGGGTTTAATATACTAAGTAGTAGTATTATCTTTAGGATAGTATTTAATCCCCTTTCCTTTATTATTTTTATTTTTCTCTATACTTCTCTTAGTTTTAGTAGTAGTAATACTATAAGCTAGGCTAGTAGTGCCTTTAGATAGCCTCTCTAATACCTTATTACCTTTTAATCTATTAGATTTATTAAGGTATTCTTTAGATTTAGCTTTTAGAATATAGGATTTAACTTACTTCTAAATAAGATATACTATTTATATATCTATTAGGTTCTAACAAATAGGCGGTTCTTACTATATTAGATACTTATATCTTATTACTACTTTATTATTAAATTTATATCTTATAAGCTTATTTAAATCTTCTTATTTACTAATTTTAATAAGTTTTTATTTTTAATACTTAAATCCTAGATTTTATTTATTAAAAGTATAAAACTAGTAAATAAGGTATAGTTTATTTTTAGTAACTAGGAAGTTACGCTAAAACTCTGTAAATTAACGTTATAAATAGTGAGTTTTAGATATAAGGTTTTTATTTCTAGGTTTCTAAAAGGGTATAATAAAAGAATCTCTAATTACTACTACTTATTATATACTAGTTATTAAAATGTAGGGAGCTAGTTGCCAGCTGGCAACAGCTGTACAAGTGTAGCTCTACGGTTAGGGACCAATAGAACCACCACGTTAGAATAACTAACGTAACGTAACGGAAGGTTATGGTAGTTATTAACTAATAGAATTTAATCTAGATTACTTTTATAATATCTAATAGAGTAATAAAATTGATTTTAGTAATATTATATAGGCAATGCGGCTGTTAGATTAAGAGGCCTAGCTATCTAGCTAGATTAAAAAGATCTTCTTCCTCTTATATACTTACTAACCGTATTGGTGGATTTGGACTACTAACGAGGTCTTAAGGGCTACTTTTTGATTTCCGCAAAATTCATTTATATATAAAATCTAAAAAATTAACTTACTACTATATAAACTAGCAACCTATATGCACTAAATTTTAGTCTAAAAAATATTCCTATATAAAATAAAAGCCCTATCTTCTAGCTTTAATTTGCTATATATAAGACTTTTATATAACCTCTAGTTAAAGAGGAAATCGCTATTAAAGATAACTATAGGGTACGCTACGTATAGGGTAACCTGCTTACGTCACCCTAGCTTACCTAATTACTAGTGGCGTGGTTGTGGCTATACTTGTAGCTATAACGCAATTAACTAATCCATAATTAATTAGAATTAGTTATTCACACGGTTAGTCGCACCTATTAATAGCTATAATATAGCTATTAATAGTTACCTTTACGACCATTAATAGCTATAGTGTAGCTATTAGGCTTATAATATAAGCTAGTAATAAAAAGGTCCTTTAACTAGAAAAGGGCTAAAAATAAGTCTTATTTTTAACACCCCCTTTACAAAAGAATTATATTAAAAGTAATTAGAAGTGTATAAAGAGACTATAGGGTAAAACAATAACTTTTAGATAATAATAGATAAAAGATTTTTTTAGATAATAATAGATCAAAGGGAAAAACAAGAAAAGATAAAAGACCCCTTTTTAAATTCCTAGCTATTATTAAATACAGCTCCCTTTTTAGCGTTATTTTTAGTTCCCTATTAAAGGGAATTAGCCATTAGTTTCTAGTGATAATTAAGCCTTAATAGCTTAATAAAAGCCTCATAAAGAGGTCTAGAGAGAGGCTTTGTAAGACTATCTGCAGGTATTAACTTTATATCTAGATATTTAATCTTAGCTAAACCCTCTAAAACCTATTACCTAATATAGTTAAACTTTAGCAATATATACTTAGTATAGCTATGTAAAGCAGGGTTATAGGCTGTGGTTATAGCGCCTTAATTATCGTAATATATCTAAATAAGGGGAGAAATAGGGGTTTTTAGCTCCTTAAATAAGCCCTAAAGCCACTAAAGCTCCTAGAAAGTCTTGTAGATAGCGTCCGCTTTAGCTTCTAATATTAATAAAGCTATTGTACTAGCTTTCTTTAATTTCTAGCTAATAGGTCCGCTAGCTAGCTTAAATAAATAAGTATAGGTTAATTTTAAGGTCTTTTTATCCCTTGTAAAATTACTATTACAATAACCTATTAGGCTTTTACTAGCTATACCTTTAGGGTCTCCCCTATAGATTATAGTAAGGAATTTAGTCCCTAATAGGTACCTAAGCAGGTTTTTAGCTGCTTTTAGGTGCTCTATATAGGGGCTAGCTAGTGCTATAAATAGCTACTAAAGTGTAAAGGCTACGTCAGGCCTTATAAGTAACATTAGGAATATTATAGTCCTTATAATACACTAATATAGCTTAATTTCGCTAGCTATTAAAAGCTTAGTTATTTACATAGCTAAAACGCCTAGCTAAAGAGGCATACTAATAGGCTTACTATCTAGCATATTAAATTATTTTAAAGCTTCTAAGATATACTAAGATTAATAAATTTTTAGTATCCTATTAGGCCTATCTTATATAATTTAAACCCCTAAGAAGAATTTAGTAGGCTCCCTATATTTTATTAGATAGACTTTATAAAGTTCTTTTTTAAGTCTTTAGATATAGGGTAAATCCAGTCTAATTAGAAGGTAGTTATTAATGTATGTAATAATAAAGGTTTTAGTAGAAGAATTAAAGAATATAGCTAGGTTAGATATTAAAGGATTAAATCCTAGGGATTTAAGCACTATAGTTAGTGCTTATTACTACTCCCTTAAGCTTTGTTTTAGGCTATATAAAGACTTCTATAATAGAATTACTTAATCTTTAGTGGGTTTATAGCTAAAACTTCTAGCTAATTTAGCTAGTTTAGGATTTACTTTAAGGAATTTAATAAATCTATCTAGAATAACTATATAAATCTGTTATTATAGCTTACTATTAAGAAAAGCTCCTATAAAATTAACCTATTTAATTTCCTAGTTATTCTAAGCCGCTAGGGCTAGTAAAATCCTCTAGCTAAGGGGAAGGCTTATAGTAGTAAAAGTCTCTAGATAATCTAGACCTTTAATTTACATTAATCCCTTAGTAATAAGCTAGGCCTTGTATTTTAAAGGATTATTTTCTTTATCCTTTTTAAGCTTATAAATAAGCCTATTCTTCAGTACTTTTTAGCCCTTAGGTACTTAGTCTTTCCCTATAAATTTAAAAGTACTAGCCTTTAGAATCGGACCTTTAGGGGGTTCCTTAGGGCTTATAGGTAGTTTTTCTTAACCTATAGGGATACCTATGTTATTTATAGGATAATCCTTTAAACCTTAATCTAGATTTTATTGATTTTCTAAATTTTCCCCCTCTAAAGGGTTATCCCCTATAGAAATCCTAGGTAAGCCTTTAGAAACAGGGCCTATAGGTTCTATAATCTTAATAAAGCTAGTTTTTATAACTAGCCTTTTAGAGGGGATGTATACTAGGTAGGTATTAGAACCTAGTGTAGCTAAAAGTCTTCTAGGTATAGTCCTAGCTACTAACTTCTAGGCTTTAGGTTGTTTTTCTAGGGGGATTAGAATCTTATAGTAAGATCCTATAGCTCTAATACTACTAATATTAGTTATATAGGGCTAATTTAGCTCCCTAGATAGCAGTTGTTTAGGGCTTTTATCCTTTGTGGTATTAGCAGTTATATTAACTAGGTTAATAACTATAGGTAATACAAAACACTATAGATATAAAGGTAATTTTGCCCACTAGATAGTAGCCCTTAATTAATCTAAAATAGTACAAATAGAACGCTTTACTAATCTATTTTACTTATAGATATAAGGACTAGAAGTTATAAATTTAATCCCTTTAGAATTTAACTAGGTTTAATAACTAGACTTGATTTCTTAGCCCCTATTAAAGTAAAGGTACCTAGGATATTAACCTAATTAATTTTTTAGCCCTCTAAAGAAGCCCTTAATAGCCTTATAAATAGTTAGGCTTTCCTTATTTAGTAATAAGAACACCCACTTATATCTAGTCTTTTAATTAACTAAAAACAAGTAAATTAACTATTTATTATATAGCATAGGACTAATTTTTAGTGTATCCCCCTCTATTTAATCTAGAGCTCTAGGGGGGTTAGGGATAGCTAACTTCCTAGGTCTTCTAACTACCTTAGATTAATTATAAGCTATATATTTAAAGTCTTTATCCTTAATTTTAGAAAAATTAGGGATTCCTTTAGTAATAAGGCTAGTTTTCTTAAGCAAAGGAAGCCCTAGGTGCCCTAATTATACGTGCTATAGGCTAGCTAGTTCTAGTAACCGTTAATATTAAAGATCCTTAGGGTCTAAATTAGGGTCAAGATTAGGGCCTTTTCCCTTAGTCCCCTACTAGGCCCCTTAAGAACTATAGGCCTCTTAGAGAGGTATTAGGGACCTTTTTCTATTACTAAGGCCCTCTAATACCCCTAAATCTATTTCCTTAGATTTATAAGGGACTTAACCTAGGGCTATAGGCATTAGAGAAAAGACTAAATCCCCTAAATCATCCTATATAATTTCTTTAATATTATTATTATTTTCGTTAATTTCAGCGATTTTGTCTAAATTAGAAGCCTAATCTGGCTTTTTAGAGGGAATTTAAACCTCTATAGGGTAGCTACAACCCCTAAAAGCACTGTAGGTAAAAGTTTAGATATAATGCGATTTATTATAGGGCCCTTTATGTAACTTAGGTGTAAATTAGTTTTTAATATAGAAGGAAAAACCATGTTTTTCTATATCTAGGGTAGTAATATAAGACCTAGCTTTAAGATAAAGATAGTTTTTTATAAAGCAACCACTAGATGTATAGTGTATAAGACCACTAACTATATTAATATTAAGCTAAGGGAAATATAGAGTGTCTTTTAGCACTAAGGTCCTATATTTATTAGGGTTCTTTTAATGTAGGACCTTAAAAATAGCATTACCGTGGCCCTTAGCGTAAATAAGACTACTACTAGTTATAATAGGGTTAGACTCCCCCTTTTTATAAGGGGTATAATCCCTAAAGACCTCCCTAGAATTAACTATATGTATAGTAAAACCTATATTATATAGTAAGGCTTTTTTTATATTTTTACTATAACAATTAAAACTATTTAGGGTATTAATTTCTTGTTTTTTATTATCTGAATTACTAGAGCTAGAATTAGAGCTACTATTGCTAGAGCTCTTATAACTAGTCTTATAAGAGCTAGGTTTCTTATATAGATTAAGGGCTCCATTAGAAAGGTTATAACTGCCTAGCATAAAAGAACCTTCTATAAGGTCTTTATTATCCTTTTTATCTAATTTTTAACCCTTTTACTTCTTTTTCTTCTTATTAGAATTAGAAAAGCCCTTATTTTCTTTAAAGCCTTCTTTCTTCTTCTTCTAACCTTTAGGGGCCTTTTCCTTGTCTTTAGCACCCTTTTCTTAGTCTTTAGCCCTATAATTTAGGGCTTTAAATACCATAGATAATTTATCCCTTTGTTTAGCTAGAAGGTTTACTATTAAAAATTAAAGATTTAGGGCATCTAGGGGAGCCCCTATAGCCCTATTTATACTTATGCTAAATCATTACCTCTTAGCTATCACGGCTTGTACCGCTGGGTCTGATATAAACGAAGTGAAGGCTAAGATTCGCAGTCGCCACTAGAAAGATACTAGCTAGGGCCTAGTGCATAAAGGTTTTAATCTCTAACTTACTATATATAATATATGCTATCCTTAATAAATACCCCGCTTAATAAACACATAGCTATCTTATAGCTAGCTAGCCTCTTTATTATTAGAGTAGCCTAAAGGTTCTCTAAAGATCCACTATTATAAACATCCTATCTCTAACCTCTGCGCTCCTAATATAATACCCCCCTAACATATAATTAACCTTAATTATAAAAAGAGCTGCTTACTTAAGGCGTGGATACTATAATAGAGCTTATAAAGAAAACAAGATAAGGAACCTTATATCTAGACACGTAGGTAAAAAAAATAATAATAATAATACCACTAATTATAAATAACCCCCCCTATTATAGGTAGTAATATTTAAATAGTAGCCTATACATAGCTTTAATGTAGCAAAACAAATATTATTGCCTATTACATAGCTATACTAAAAAAAATAGATAACCTATGTTAATTTTTGTAATTAGTTTAAATAAACAGAGTACCTAATACTATAGTTCTAAATAGTCTAACTAGAGGGCTTGTGTTGTAGTTACTATAAGTTTATAGCTATTAGGCATATGTGTAAGTAGCAGAGCTAACGGTTATTATTATAATTCACAGATTACTTACCTGCAGTGCGTTAGATCACTTAAGGGGTCTAGGGTTAATATAAAAGAGACTAATTTTCTCCCCCTTTTATACACTTCCTTTCTCTTATAATATCTCTTAACCTTATAAGTTACCCTTACTAGCTAAGTAGTAGCTCTCTTACTACTATTATATAGTAGTTACTAACCTTCTTTAGTCTCTAATTATTATTATTACCTATTATTATTTATCTCTATCCTTTATCTTTATTTAGATTATTAGTTTATTCCCTTTTAAATATAATTTCTTTATTTAGTTTATTATAGCTAACTTATAGCTAGTTAACTATATCTAATACTTATATTAGGACTTCGCCTCCTTTAGTAGCTCTAGAAAGTTAAGCTACTAGAAAGTTTTCTAAGAAATCTCCTACTAAGTCTCCTTAAAAGCACTTAGCTTTAAAAATCTTAATATAAGTTTACTATATCCTTATAGCATGTCTATTGCTAACTTACTACTAGTAAAATAATAGGAAAGAAAATTCTATATATACGCTACTCCTAGTAAGTAGTAATGTAAAATATCTTACTAAAAAATAGTAGCTATAATATTCCTAAATATCTTATTAATAAAAAGACCTTCCCTATAGAATATAATAAATCTATAAGTATAACTTCTTTACTTACTTACTGCTTTTATATTACTAATATCTAATAGGCTACTTAATAAAATATACTTATTACTTCTATAATAATAAAAACTATATTATAGTATATCTCTTTTATCTAGAAACTACTTGCTTATTACTAATACACTACTAGTACCTAGCTTAAATTATATAGCTCTATAATAGGCTATTTAAACTTATTAAAGTTACTCCTAAAGGTAGCTACTACTATTAGGATAAAGTAAGTATAATTCTACTACCTAGACACTAAATTACTACTAACTTACTACTAGTTTATTATAAAAGCAAAGAAAAAGCTATAAAATACTATCTTATCTTATAAAAATTCTAATAAGTATAGATATATCTATTATACCTAAATAACTACTAATACTACTTATAAAGCAAAATATAATAAATATACTATAATAGCGCTACTAAGTAATACTATAAACCTTAAGATATAGATTAATATTTTAAACTCTCTTTGCTTTATAGCTTAGAATATCCTAATAGTAAGCTCTCTTAATGTATATAGTTAATGCTTAACTAACTTACTAGTAGTTTATACCTAATACTACTAATCTACTTACTTATATTAGTCCTATTAAGCTCCCTAGTAAACTTTAGGTCTATATATATAAAGAGGGGGATTCTAATAATAAAGATACTCCTAAGGCCTCTGCCCCCTTAGCTACTATAGCTACTACTACTACTAAGGAAATAGCGGTTACTATAGCTAACTCTATTATAGAGGAGTAAGTGCTTAGTAGCTACGTAATAGATTAAGTAATTTAACTTTTGTTTTCTAACTTCCTACTATATTAACTTATAAACTATAATTACGTTATAATAACCTTATATTAACTTATAAATTATAAGTACTTTATAATAACCTTATATTAACTTGTAAATTATAAGTACTTTATAATAACCTTGCTATTTAACTATTACTTATAATCTTTAATAATATCCCTTATTATAAAATCCCTCTTTAGTACCTATAAGTTTTCTAATATATTATAGCCTTTTTACTTAACTAGATATTTGTGTTATCTCCTGTTATAGTAATGTAAAATAATTCTCTTAACTTTAAACTCCTATTTATTATCTTTAAGGTTATCTTATAATAAGGACATATCTTTTACATTAGTTAGGTTCCCTTTAAAAGGCTTAAGACTAGTAATATTAAATATATTATGCAAATAAGTCCTAGGTAGTAACCTTAATTAATACACTAATCCGTGACTCCTAATTGCCTTTTTAATCTTATAGGGCCCTAGGTACTTTATAGCTAGCTTTTTACTAGGTTATCTTAGGTTAATGTTCTTTATTAATAATAAAACATAATCGCTAACTTTAAACCTTATTAGAGTTCTTTTCTAATTATAATATTTCTTATACTAAGTCTATAAGTTACTTAAAAGCTATTTAATTATAGTGTGATTTTCTCTTAGTGCTAAGACTTTACTTTTAGCTTAATTATTCACTAAAGGGATATCTATAACTACTTATTATAGACCTCTAGGATTATAACCTTATAATACCTCTGCTAGTGTGTAGCTATGTGTTATATAATTACTTATATTATACGTAAATTACGCTAATAATAAGTTATCTGCCTAATTAGTCTATTTAGTATAAGTAAAAGCCCTTAAATAATGCTCTAAAACTTAGTTTAGATATTCTATCTAGCTATCTATTTAGGGATAAAAAGCAGTGCTTAATAGCTACTTAGTTATAAGAAGGTAATAGAAAGTTATCTAGAAACCACTAGTAAATATAAAACCTTAGTCTATTATAATACCTTCTAAAGCTCTATAGTCTCTAAAAATATATTCTAAGAACATAGTTACTAGCCTATTGCTAGTTAGTTACGTTAAAATAGGAATGTAAATACTATATTTTATAAAATAGTTAATAATAACTAAAATTATATTATAAGTCTAGTTTAAGTCTTTTACTAGTAGAAGCCTAGTAATAAAATCTATTAATAATTCTTAAAAAGGGCAATTAGGCACTAGTAGCGTAGCTAGCTTACTATATAGTTTATAATGCCTTAGTTTTAAAGTCTAATAACTTATATAAGTGCTAATATATACCTTTATATCTTTCTTTATTATTAGCTAATAGTATTAGTTTATAACTTAATAAAGAGTCTTACTTACTCCTTAATACCTAGTAATAGGGTTATTATAGGTTAGTAGTAAAATTTCTTTTCTTATTCCCTAAGGGATAAAAATATAATTCTTAAATATTAATAGCTTAGAGGGTCCTATAGACTATATTTATAACACTACTAAATTGCTGCTTTTAAGTAACTTCTTTTAACCTATAGTAAAGTTATTACCTTACTATGCTTTATATAATAAGACTTAAATTAGGGCTTTTAATTCTAAGCTTCTTTCTAGAAAGCTAGAGTTAAACTTAGAAGAGGTTCTTTAGATAGATTAGATCCTAGCTATAATATCTCTATAAGTAATTAGTTTGCTAAATACCTCTAGTCTTATAGGGGAATAGATAAGTAATGGTTTTAAGGGGCGCCCTTGCTACTTACTAGTAACTACCTATGCTAGTCTACCCCTTTTAGCAGTGGCTAGTCTAATAGGAAAATTAAAATAGCTAAGCAATAAATATAATATAAACTAGGTGCTAGTAGTATTACTATAGCTACCTTATTACTTACTAAAAAAAGTATTAAATAACCCTACTAATATACCTCTTCTAAGCGTGTCTAGATTATTAGGCTCCTTAAAAATATAGTTAAGTTATGATTTTTTAAAACCCTAGATATTAATAGTATTATCGCAGTGTCTTTATAACTAACTATTAGTTACACTAAACGATATTTTTATAGAACCTATAGCGCTAGTAATATTACTATAGTATTCCTATTACTTAGTATCTATAAATTTAGATAAAAAAGTAAGGAGCTATATAGTTACTACTTCTGCTTTTCTTATCTTACTTATAAAATCTAGTCTTCTTAATAAGGGATTAGTAGGATTTAATTTCCCTATATAATATATAATCTTAAAGTTAAATAGATAAAGCTTATTAAGTGTAGTTACCTACCTGCTAGTAAGCTTAGGCTTTGTAGCTAGGTACTTATAGTTTAAATAGTCTATAATAACCTTAATTATATAAGCTAAGTAAGTAAGGTAATGTCTCTAGGCCTAAAAAGCCTCTTAAATAGCTAATAATTCGCTATTAGGTATTATATAACGTAATTTAGCGTTAGTTATTTTCCTTAACATAAACGCAACTAGGTGCTAGTGAGCTAGCACTAATATTGTAAGTATAGCCCTAATCGCATGTCTAGATACATCTATCTCTACTCTAAGATATATAAGTGAATTAAAATACACTAAAATTAGCGCTTCTTAAAATCTTTACTAAAGTTCTCTAAATACTACTAACTTATAAGGTTCTAGGTTAAATATTGCTAGTTACTTCTCTCTAAGGTAATCTATTAATAGAATAATAACTTTACTATACTATTTAATAAAATAGCAATAAAATCCAGTGAAACTAAGAAATAACTAAATATTAAATACGCTACGTAGTATTAGCTATATCGTAATTACTTTAACCCTCACTAGATCTATTATAATACCTCTTAGTAATATCTTAAAGCCTAAGAATTTAACCTCTATAACTAAAAATTAACACTTTATAAGGTTAATAAAAAGGCTTATATCTCTAAGCCTACGTAAGATTTATTTAATATAATCTATATGCTCCTTAACTACGCTGCTATATATTAGCGTGTTATCTAGGTAAATAATGCAGGTCTTATTAATAAGACCTTTAAGTGTATTATTAATATACTCCTAAAAAGTCACTAGTGTGTTAACTAGTCTAAATAGCATAATAAGATATTTAAAGTGGCTATAGCAATAATAGAAAGCTATCTTCCACTTATTACCTAAGCGAATATGTAGCTAGTAGTATGTATCTTTAAGATTAAGGACTATAAAAATAACTACGCCCGCTAATTAATTAAGAATTTTAGCAATAAGAGGCAAAGGGGTCTTATCCTTAATTATAATCTTATTTAAGCCCCTATAATCTATATAAAGCCTTAATTTTCTTCCTTTCTTTAGAATAAACAAAATTAGAGCTCTAGCTAGGCTAATTAATCTTCTAATTTACCCTTTAAGCTATATACTTATAAGGTACTCCCTAAGAACTTATAGCTCTCTCTTAGCTAAATTATATATAGACCCTTAAGGTAGTGTTTTCCCTTTTTCTAATTTAATTATATAAGTATAACCTCCTAGTTTAGGAAGCTTACCTACTAGCTCTTTAGAAAAAACATCTATAAACTCCTTATATTTATCTAGAATTATTAGTATAGGACGCTTAGTACTCTTGCCCTAATTTAATATAGCTTCTTTACTATTTATGTTTCCTAAAATTAGTATAATTATAATACCTTACTTTTTCTGCTATAAGTAAGCGTATTCTAGTAATATTATAGTGTCTTTGCTATTTATTTATCCTTCTATTACTACTAAGTTCTCTAATTAACCTTTATCCCTTTCTTTTAGAACTATTAGCTTAATCTTTATTACTCTAAATAATAATATAACCACTACTAGTTTTTTCTCCCTATATATTTGCTACTTTCTATAAGTAAAGAAAAGACACTCTCTAGTTACTAAATACCTCTAGAATCCCTGCTCCTAATATATAATTATAGGTAAGTATTTTCTAATCTAGTCTATACCTAGTATTATCCCTTCTCCTATATTAGTAATATAGTAGCTAACTTAGTAAAACTTTGCAAATCCTATACTATTTTTTACTTTTATTAATTTTTATAAAATTCCTTAATATAGAATCACTTTTTACCTTACACTCTCTAGTATTTAGTTTTATTATATTACACTCTCCTAATCCTTTTTTGTTAATAATTTAGGATAAATTATTAAAAACTATATACCTATGTTAAATAGCGCTTATATAGCTAACCACTAGTTATCTTATTATAGAGATACCTATATTCTTATTCTATTATCTATAGGGTATTCTATAGTAAGATTATATTCCTAGGTCTATGCTAATTAAACTAGTATTATATTAGGAGACGTAGCTTTATTGCTACTCTTATTGTATTTCTCTATTATATACTTATTGCTTTTATAGGTAAAATAGTCTAGTGCCTAATAAGTTAGTATAGGATAACTAGGCTTTCTATATTTAAAGCACACTAGGGATAATTTTTTTCCTTTAATTATTACTTTATTACTACACCCTATCTATAGGTAATATAGAGCATTGCCTTTTCTTTTTATAGTCTTAACTTTTTTTATTACTTTAGCCTAAATTTATTATAACCTTTGCTTTCTTACCCTAGCCTTATAACTAGCTCTATAATATTAGAAACTCTTAGCTAATTATCTACTTCCTTATAGTGTTATTTAAGCTATTTAGAAAGATAGTAATTCTTAGGCATATAGGAATTACCTTAGGTAATTTAGCTTTTACCTTAGTCTAAGCTCTTATAAAGGCTTAAAATAATTAGTTATCCCTTTACCTAAGATTTAGTAAAGTTCTTATTACTTCTAAGCACCTTATATTCTTATCTATTATTCTAGTCTTTAGCTAATTAAGAAAACCTATCTATATAAGTAACGCGTAATTTACATACCTATCTATAGCTATATAACATATTTATTATTACTTTATATTATTAGCTAGGTAGCTACCTATATACGCTACCTTAATTATATTATTCCTAAAGGTATAATAGTCTAATTTAAATAATATATTTAAATCTACTAGGAAATTCTAGAGGTTCTTATATATATCCCCTTTATATGTAGGTATTTTTATCTATATTTTAACAAGACTACTTCGCTATATAATTACTACTAAATTACTATAAACTACTAGTAAAACTATAGTTAAAGTTTAAGGGGTAATTATAGGTCCCTAAGGAGGTCTAGCTAATAACGGATTTGCCTTAATCTCCTTAATTTACGCCTTAATTTGCAGAATCTCCTATCTTCTTTATACATATAGTAGCTTAGCTTATGTAACCTTATAGCATCTTTATAACACTCTATTGTTATTATCTGTATTACCTATGCCTTTATCTAGATTAGGAACTAGTGGCATTTCTTACACCCTATTATTATCTATTATTCTAGACTATAGGGGTTCTCTGTCCTATAACTAATTATCTATACCTTTATTATTATAAGGTACTAGCGTGTTTTATGTAAATCTTTATAGCATTAGCTATATAATAATCTAGCTAATAGTTTATTTCCCTTAAAGGTTTAGAGATTAATTTATTATAGCTTATACCACTAAGTCTAATATAAATAAAGTAAAGGCTAAGATTTATAGTTACTACTAGAAAGATACTAGCTAGGGCCTAGTATATAAAGGTTTTAATCTCTAACCTACTATATATAATATACGCTATTCTTAATAAATACCCCGCTTAACAAACATATAGCTATCTTATAGCTAGCTAGCCTCTTTGTTATTAGAGCGGCCTAAAGGTTCTCTAAAGATCCACTATTATGAACGTCCTGTCTCTGACCTCTGCGCTCCTAACATTAGCCTACTAAGGGAAGGTTAATTTTAGGAATTAAAGATATTAATTGACCTAATCTATTAGATTAATTAGGACCCCTAAAATCAATAATCTAGCTAGTAGATTATTAAAGACTGCATTAAAGGCTTCTAAGTCCCTCAAAACCATACAAATTTAGGTTATGAAATTCAGAATATAGGGACCCCCTCTGGATTTCAGCGCTATATAAATACTACTGTATAAGTAAATTATGGGCTTCTTTAGGTGATTTTTGCTAAGTTATAGTGGCTTAGGGGCCTTCTATATAGCTATCTCTTAGTAGCATAAGAATAATAGCTTAGTTAGCGTCCCCTAGCACCCTAGAAATATCTGGATTATCTAGAAAATTAGGCATGCCTAAAGCTCTAAATTAGATAGCTAGGGCTTGTTTCTATTAATTAAAATTTTTAGCTCCTTTAAGCTTAGCAGTCTTAGGGAAGCTATAAACCCTCTTATTAAATTCCTTAATAACTAAATTATTAAAGGTAGCTTGTACAGAGCTAGATTTAGCTAGCTTATCTTGTTAAATAGGCTGCTAGTCTTGCTACTAACTAGCGGGCTTAATAGCTTCTAAACCCTCTATTTAACTATCTATAGCTATAGTTAAGGACTCTAGCTTCTATAATAATAGATTAATAGCATCTTGTTGCTTAATAGCCTGCTCTTTTAGCTAGTTATTTAGAACCTCTTGCGCACTAAGGTTAGGGGCTAACTGCCCCTAACCTTATTAATTAGTATTTATCTTCCTATTTTATAGAAGGGAAGTCTTCTATTTATACTAAAATTCCTTTTATTTATAGAAGGGAAAAGCTTCTATACCCACTAAATTTCCTTTTTATAGAAGGGAAAAGCTTCTATATTGCTTATGCGCTTCCTATTTTATAGAAGGGAAGTCTTCTATAACTATAATAATTCCTTTTTATAGAAGGGAATAGCTTCTATATTGCTTATGCGCTTCCTATTTTATAGAAGGGAAGTCTTCTATAACTATAATAATTCCTTTTTATAGAAGGGAATAGCTTCTATCTCGCGGGTCCTTCCTTTTTTATAGAAGGGAAGTCTTCTATAACTATACGCAAAGTAACCTAAAAGGAATCTATAGTGATAGATACTAGGCTTATAACCTATTAAAAATATAGGGAGCTAGTTACTAGCTAGCAAGTGGCTAGCAATAGCTATATAGGTATAACCTCTATAGTTAGGGACTAATAGGGCCGCAACGTTAAATTAATTAACGCAACGCAACGGAAGGTTATAGCAGTTATTTACTAATAGAATTTAATCTAGATTACTTTTACAATATCTAATAAAGCAATAGAATTGATTTTAGTGATGTTATACGGGCAATGCGGCTGTTAGATTAAGAGGCCTAGCTATCTAGCTAGATTAAAAAGATTTTCTTTCTCTTATATACCCACTAACTATATTAGTAAATCTAGGCTACTAATAAGGTCTTAAGGGCTACTTTTGATTTTCCGCAAAATTTATTTGTATATAAAATCCAAAAAATCAACTCACCACTGTACAAACTAGTAACCTATATGCACTAACTTTTAGTCTAAAAAATATTCCTATATAAAATAAAAGCCCTATCTTCTAGCTTTAATTTACTATATATAAGACTTTTATATAACCTCTAGTTAAAGAGAAAATCGCTGTTAAAGATAGCTATAGGGTAAGCCACGTATAGGGTAACCTGCTTACGTCACCCTAGCTTACGTTACCCTAGCTTACCTAATTACTAGGGGCGTGGTTATGGCTACACTTATAGCCATAACGCAATTAACTAATTCATAATTGATTGGAATTAGTCATCCACACGGTCAGTCGCAGCTGTCAGGCTTGCAATGCAAGCTAGTAATAAAAAGGTCCTTTAACTAGAAAAGGGCTAAAAATAGGTCTCATTTTTAACACTTATAAGAATATCCTTAAAGGTAAATTTACTTAGTAGTAGCTTATATTATTCAGCTTATATTATTTATACTAGTAATATTAGTATAAGGCTATAGCTTTAGAGACACTAGACCTCTTTAGATATAAGTAATTTAACTTATACTTACTTATAGAGTAAGTACTTACTATACCCTTACTAAGAAAGGAGGTAAACTAAGAGAAATAGTTAAAAGCTTTATAGTAAATTAATTAGCTTATCTCTAAATTATTATAGGGGTATTTAAAGCTATCTTTATTATATAACTAGAAGTTAAGACTTTTATCCCCTCTCTTAATCTATACCTAAATAAGATAAAATAGAAGTTTAAGAATAGGATTATAAATAGTAAAATTATAGAAAAGATTTAAACTATAGCTAACTTAGTAATAATAATACTATACTATAAAAGAAGACCCTTACTAGTAAATAATAAGCTAAATATAGACTTATATAAGGAATAGAAATAACACTAGGAGAACTAGTATAATAAGAAAAGGCTAGCCTAAAGTAAATATATTAGAGAGCTAACTAAGGATTACTCTCTTACTTTTAACCTAAAGGAAATCTAAAAGTTTTATATAAGGCTAGATAAATATATCTTATTAATAATAATCTAAGTATATATAGGGAGAATAGGCCTTAATAAATTCCTATTCTATAGGAATATCCCTAGGGTAATTTTACTACTATATAGCTATAGCTAGGTAGTAAAGAACTAATACTATATATTAGTTAACTATAGTAAATATAACTATAAATAGCCCTAATAAGATTAGCTTACTAATATATAGGAAGTAGGGCTAGCCCTAATTGATCCCCTAAAAGCAAGATTTCTAGCTAGATAGTTCCTAGGTATAAAAAGACTTTAATATTACTTATAGCATAAGAACTAGCTATTGACTATCTTAGAAGACTAGAGAACCTAGGTTAATTCTAGGGATAAATAGTAAACTATTTAAATATAAATATAAAATAGGAGATAAATTAGGTAATATAAGAGCGCTAGTAAGCTAGAAGCAAACCTAATATTATAGTTATAATAGAGAATATTTATATCTAGAATAGTTATTAAATTAATTTTAACTAAAAAACTCTAGGTATTATAAGTTTAACTAGCTTAATACTACCCTTACTTTAGACTAAAAGTTAGCTATTATATTACTCTTTATCTAGGATAGAAATAGTATTCTTTACTACCTTTATATAATTTTTTATAAGGATAGTAATAAGTAAGAGATAGTTTATCTTTGCTATATATATATTAAGATACTAAAGCTAAAAGATAAGCTTAAAGTGCTATTTCTTAGAGAAACTACCCTAGTCTAAACTTACTATAAAGGTGCTTTACTTCTTCTTAGCTTAATTACTAGTATAGAGTTTCTTAACCTAGTCCTAGAAGCTATCTAGGACCTAGAAGATATTAGACTTAGAATAAAGCCTTTACTAAGCTAGATTAAAAGCACTTATATTACCCTTAGTTACTATAGAAGCCTAAGTCTTAACTAGCTACTAGTGCTTACTTTATTAGCTAGATAAGTTTAGCTATTAGGTAGATTAGCTATAGACCTAAGCAGAGCATTGTAGTATTGTATTGTATTGTATTTTTTGGCCCTTCGATGTATTGTATTGTATTGTATTACCCTATGTATTGTTAGGGGGAAAAAAGGTGGGGTACTATATAAATCTATTATATAGAAGATTTTTTAAATAATCTAACTAAAGTATCCTTATTCTTTTAAGTAATTTATTTATTTATTTATAAATTTATAAAGTTTTAGCTTATTTAGAATAATAAGCTAATCATAGGTATTTAATATTTTAGTATAGTTTTTCTATATTTAACTTATAAAATGATTTTTTCCTATATATTAAAGGTCTTTTAATATTAATATCTATTTTATATAATTTAATATGGATTTTGTTATATAAAAAGTACAATATAATACAATACAATACAATACAATACAATGTATTATTACAAGACTAGGGTAGTATATATACCTAATATATAGTAGAACCTTAGAATAATCTAATTTAGATTCGTTTGTTTTTTTATATAATTTATATATTTATTTATAAATTTATAAAGTCTTAGCTTATTTAGATTAATAAGCTAATTATGAGTATTTAGTAGCTTAATATAGCCTAATTTAAGATTGTTCTAAGCTTAATTTATAAAAGACTTTTTTTGCTATATTTCTAAAGTTTTTATCTTTAATTATATTTTTCTTTAGATTTATTATTTGTTTTAGTGTGTTTTTCTAGCTTTAATTAAAATATTTACCCTAAAGAAACTATATATTATTATATATATATAGGATTATAATTCTAAAAATAAAATATCTATGAATATAGATATCTTATTATAAAGAGAGAATTTTAAATTATCTAATAGAAAGTTTTTTACCTTTATAACTATTTTATTATAATTATAAATAATTACTTTAACTTTTTTATTTTCTTAACTAAAGAGGAAAGTAAAAAACCTAGGTTTAAACTTACAAAAAGCTTATTAAAAGTAAAAAAGAATTTAAATATTTATATATAAGCTATTATTAACTTCTTTATAGTTTTTTTACTTAAAGAGATAGATTTTATAAAAGTAAGTCTAAAAGTAAGTTATTATAAGTTATTATAAGTTATTATAAGCTATTATAAGCTATTATAAGCTATTATATTAACTATATATAGCTTATAATTAAGTAATTTAACTTAAACCTAAAAAAAAAAAAATACAAAATAATACAAATGATACATGTATTGTATTGTATTATAAAAATTTTAATGTATTGTATTGTGTAATGTAATGTATTATATTGTAATGCAATGCTCTGGACCTAAGCTAGAAAAGAGATAATTACTACCTTACTATATTTATAATTCTAAACCTAATAGTTAAAATAAGCATTAGTAACTATCCTTACCTAGTAAGTCAGCCTTACTACTAAACTAGAATAGGGCTAACTTACTAATAATAATATAGCACTAATACCTAGGATCCTAAACTAAGTAAGACTTATATAAAATACACTAAATATCTTTTAGATTACTAAGCTAGTTTAAGTTAGTAGTAAAATAAGCCTAAAATAAAAGCAAATATAACTTATAAAGATATCCTTTTCCTTAACTTACTTATATTACTTAGTAATTATAGACTTTTTTAGAAAGCCCTTATACTTTATAGTTACCTAGGTAAGTTAGAACTAGAAAAGTAGTAATATTAGAAAACCTATAGGCTTTAGTAATATTATACTAAGTTTCCTTTTATTTTATGATAAATATTAGTAATTAACCTAAATCTAGCTTAGGATAGCCTTAAATAGTCTAGAGGAAGAGAAGAACCTATAAGAAGTTTAATATAAAAAGAGGGAAAAAAACTAAGACCCTAAGAGAGAAGAGCTTTCTTTTATACTTATTAAGAGAGAGGGGGATAAATTAAATAACTTACTTAAAAAATGATATATAGTAGGATTAATAAATTTAATAATACATAACTAGTCTTAATATAAGACTACTTTAGTCCTAGGTTAAAGCTACCTTTCTTTTATAATAACTAAGCAAAACTAAGTGCTTATACTTTATTAGACTAATAAGGTAAGACTAGACTAAAGCTAGCTAAAAAGTAAAACTATAAAAGAGTTAGTATAAAAGTAAATAAGAAGTAAATTAATATTATAAACCTAGATTTATATTACCCTAAGTAAAAGTAAAGAGACTTAGGATAGACTTACTATTACACTAGGATAGGGCTAGGAGAGACTTAGGAATACTTATTCTATATATTTTTTCTTTCTTTTTTTCTTTACTATAAAATAAGGCTAGTATAAGCTAGTAATAAATACTTATAATAAGCTATATACTAAGTAGCGTAAACTTGCTATAAGGCTAGCACTAGCTTAAATATAGATATAAGGGGTTTTCTTTTCCTAGTTTTAGGTTTTTCCTTTTAACTTAGTAGTAGGAGTACTAGTAATAGCTATTTACAGAGCTAACTAGCGTAAACAATATATATATAATAAGAACACACTAATAATAGATATTTAATCTATAGCTATAATAAGGGCCTAGTAAGAGTCTAGAAAGTCTATAGAATACTAGAGGTTAGGTAATAAAAGGGGTAGTAAATAAGCTAAATAGGTTACCTAAGATATACTTAATATATACTATAATAAGGGTAAATATTTATAATATAGCTTCTCTAAGTATTTTACTATAGTATACTCCTTATACCTTACTATTTACTTATAAAAAAAGTCTTCTATTAATATTTATAATATAGAGAATATAATTTCTATAGACTTAAATTATAAGTCTATAAAGTAGTTAGGAAAAGAGTAACCCTATTATTAAGTTATTTAATAAAGAATAAGAAAAGGAGGTATAAAGAGGCTTTATAGTATATAATTATTACTAATAAGGACTATAAAGAGATCTAGAATAATATAGATTTATTCCCTTTCTTAGTCCTTACTTTAATTAATAAGACTACCTTTATAAATACTTAAGTTAATATAGGCTATAACTACTATATTACTATAAGTAAGTACTTAGTCTAAAAGCTTTAATTAAAATACCCTTCTTTTCTAACTAAGAGGTTAGTTTATATAGCTATTGATTTTTAATTTTTTTTTTGCGTCATTGGTTATAGCCAAGGCATCTAATTTGTCATAATACATAATTATTACTAGCAATACCTAGCTAGTAAAGTAATTAACTTCTAAATACTTATAGCTATAGTAATAAATAAAACCTATAATAAGTACAAGCTCTAAGGTTATAAATACAGGGGGCTATAAGGTTAGAGTAAAGTTTATAATAAAGTTTATAGCTATATTAGTATAAGAGTTATAATTTGCTACTATAGTTAAACTTAAATTCATTTAAGTTTTACTTATAGTATAAATTAATATAATTCCCCCTTCCTCTACAACTATGTTTTTTTATCTCTCTTACTTATGCTTTAAAGCTCTAAGGCAAACTAAACATAACTTATCCTTACTTATCTCTAATTTAATTTATTATAATTACTAGGTAGGTTCTGCGCTACTAATCAACTAATTAACCCCTAACTAATTAAATAATAGCATAGCTAAGAGTAATAAAAAGAACACTACCCTACCTAAAATATTAAATAATATAGTAAAAGAGAAAAAAAGCAAAGGGAAGGGAAGTAAAGATAAATCTAACCTAGAGATAATTAATAGTATTTATACTATAAGGGAAAAAATACTAAAAAGCAAAGGTAATATAAATAATAAGATTTATAAGGTAGATAAGAAGAAGCAAATGAATAGGGTATTAGGCTGTAAAAATACTAAGCAGTTTTACCTCGTGCTTAGGAGGGGGTTTATATAGCTATTAGTATAAAATAAGGGGGAAAAGAGAGCTATAAGAAATAATTATATATTATATTATTTATTTATTTTTAGTTAGATTTAGATAGAAAGGAAATGCTAATTATAGTATATATTATTCTAGGACTAATAAGGTAACTTATTCTTAGTATACTATAAATTAAACAAAATAAAATTACCTTAGATATAATATACTAATAGGTATATATAGAATTAGAAAATAGTTAATATATATAGGCTATAGTTAACTAAAAAGTTAATTAACCTATAGTATTTATCTTAGGTTTAACTTTTATAAGAATAGTATAATAAGTAAAAAGATAAAAGGAATATATTATTTACGCTAGATAGCTAAGTTATATAGCTAGTCCTAGTACTCCTGCTGCTTCGTTAAGAGGGAAAACCCTAAATTAGGAAGAAAAACCCCCTTATGTTTGTGTTTAGGTTAGCGCTAGCCCTCTCATAAGCCTACGCCGCGTTAGGTGTAACTAGTTATAGGTGTTTAGCGCTAGCTTACACTAGCCTTATCCTATAGAAAATAGAAAAGGAAAAATAAAAAATATATAATAATAAGTGTTTCTAGCTCCTATTAATGCTAATTTAGTCCTACTCTATGCCTATTCTATATCTTTTTACTTTATCCTATAGTGTAGTAAATTCTAATTTATAATAGTAATTTACTTCTTATTTACTTTTATACTAACTCCTCTAGGGCCTTACTTTTTAGCTAACTCTAACCCTAAACTAGTCTAGGTGTCTTATAAAGTCTAAGCACTTAGTTTTATTTATATATAATAGGGGGCAGGTAGTTTAGGTTTAGTGCCTAGTTAGCACTATACCTAGTTTATTCGCACGCTATCTATTTAATTAAATATCTTATACTTTATTTTTTAAGTAATATTTTAGATTAACCCCCCCCCCTTATAAGTATAAGAGAGAGCTTTTCTCTTTATAGGGTTTTAATCTCTTTTCTTTTCCTTTATTAAACTTCCTATAGGTTTATTTCTTTCCTTCTTCTTCTTAGAGCTATTTAAGGCTTTTCTAGTCTAGTATTAGTTTAAATACTAATATTTAGTGTAGAAAATAAATAATTCTAGTAAGATAACACTAGGTCCTATAAGTATTCTATTATTAATACTATTCTAGCTTTAATTTACCTAGGAAACCGTGGCTTTAGAATAATATTTAAGGAAGTCCTTAACTCTAAAGTAATTAGAGTAGGCTAAGGCAAAGAAATTAGAGATAAGTTACTTTTGCCCTTATTCTATACTTATTCTAGGCTTAATCTAAGATAGTTAGGTAAGCTATAAAATATCTAATATATTTCTTATAAGTCCCGCTTAGTTAACTACCTAGGGTATTAGTGCTATAATATTACTAGTAAGTTAGGTTAGTTCTAGTCTAGGAGCAGGGCTAATTAGAATATAAAGGCGCGGTTACTAATATATATTTTAACTACTAGGTTTAGAATAGCAAGTGTTCTAAGGTAATAATAGTAATTACCCTTACTCTAGGCCTAGTCTAGTGCTAATTTGCCTATAGCTAAATATTACTAGCTAGTAAACTAAGCACTATTAGCTAGTTAAGACTTAGGCTAGTATAGTTACTAAGGGTAATATAAGTAATTCTATAGTAGTGTAGTAGTAGCTTTAGTCTAGGGCTAATATCTTTTTATTTAGGTCCTAGTAGACTATATTAACTAGGTTAAGAAGCTTTATGCTAAGAATTATAGTAAGAAAAAGCAAAGTGCTACTATAGTAAGCCTAGACTAGTCTAGGTCTAGATTTACTAAAGATTATTATTCTAAGATTATCTATTAGTTTTAGTAGTTAAATACATAAGCTATAGAGGTAAACTATCTCTTACTTACTGCCTTACTTACTAAGGGTAAGGCTAAGATTATTAAGAAAGCTATTCTAGTCCCTAAGGAGGAATAAAGTAATAGTTAGGAAATAGTTTAGTAAAGGGGCAGAGGTAAGCTAGGGTAAAAATAATACCTATAGTTTTCTTTAGTTAAAATTAATCTAATAATAGTTCTAGATATATAGTATTCTCTTTTAATATAATTCCGTGTTTTAGGTTTATATCTAGCCTACCTCTATTACTACACTGCTTAATCTAGTGCTTCTCTTATATTATTCTCTATGCCTATTTATTAGGCAGTGTAAGTGCTTTAGAAGTAGCCTACATTCTCCTATTATCCGCGTTAGCTAAAGGCTAGGTCTTACGCTAATGTGTAGTATTAGAGCTATCTTATGCCTAAGAACTATTTAGCTATAAATCTTGCCTTTAGAGGATTATTTAGGGCTAGCCTCGCTTCCTATATGTCTATAGGCTAGCGTAATTGTAGGTATCTGTGGTTATAATTACTATAGTTAACTATTATATAATATTAGTCTTTAACTACATAGCTATAGCTATATAGGGGCGAAACTACCCTAGGGATATATCTTTAGAAGAGGAACTTATTAAGGCTAATCTTCCTTATATGTAATTATACTATTATAAAAGAGATATATTTATCTAGTCCTATGTGGAATTTCTAGATATCTTTTAGGTTATATATAGGCAGGCAATCCTTAGTTAGTTCTCTCCTATGCCTATGCTGTCTTAGTTATCTGTTATTATGCTAGTCTTCCTATTGTCTTTTTTACTCTTTATGTAATTATGCATCTAGTTTGTTATTCATAGGGGCGGGTCTCCTTCTGCGCTATAATACTATCTATACTAAGTTAGCTGCGGCTCTTATCTTGCTTACGATTTCACTGTTAACAATCCTTTCTTTAAACTTCCGTTTTATCTCGTTTAAGTAGAGATCTAGAGGGGGGACGTAAGTCTTGACCTCTAGTTAGGGGATAGGGGTGGCTCTGAACGCTCCGGCCACGGTCCGGAGGCAATAAAAGGAATATATTTAGCTTTATACTATAAGCCTATAGGAAATTATATTTATTTTATAAATTAATATAACCCTAAAGGCTATAGAGAAAGAACTTCTTATTTTTTTACTAAAGGTATTATAGGACTTTAAGGATTTATTTCTAGAGAGTAAGGTAAATATTTTATTACCTTACTAAGGGAAGTTAGACTATTATATTTACCTAAGGTATAATATAAATAAAAATAAAACTTAATTACTATAAGTACCCTTATATAATATACCTTAGGAATATTTACTTAAGATTTAGAAGTAAGTAATAAACTTAATAAATAAGGGTTAGATTTAAGTAGGTTTATTATTAGTAATAGCCTTAGTATTATTAGTAAAAAAACCTAGTAATAGTTAGAGGTTTTATATAAACTATTACACTTTAAATAAGATTATAGAATAGGACTATTATCCCTTATTATTAGTAAAGGAAATACTATATTTATTATTAGAGGTAAGGTAGTTTATAAAGCTTAATATATAATTAGTATTTTACTATATATATATTACTAAGGGTAAAGAACACTATATAGTATTTTATATAAGGTTTAGGTTTTTTAAATAGTTAGTATACCCCTTTAGATTAGTAAGTATACTTATAACCTTCTAGAGGTATATTAATAATACCTTAAGTAATATCCTTAGTAATTATATTACTTTATATCTTAGTTTACTTAAGTAAATTATAAAAAAACTATATATAAAAGGTTTATAGTATACTATTAAGACTATAATAAGCTAGTTAAACCCTAGATATTAAGAAGTATATATTTATAACTAAGAAAGTTAAATACCTTAGGTTTATTATTTAGGTAAGGAAGGTAATTTACCCTAATAAGGAGAAGATTATAGTAATTTAAAATTAAGAGATACTAATAAGGGTTTATAAAGTCTATAGGTTTCTTAGTTTTACTAACTTTTATTATAACTTTATACTAAAGTTCTTAGACTTAGTAAGTTCTCTTATTAACTTAATAAAGAAAAAAGCCTTATTTTACTAGATAAAAAAGTATAATAAGGCTTTTAAGGTATTAAAGGTAGCCTTTATATTATATCTAATTTTAACTTAATAGAATTCTAAGAGAGATATATTAGTAAAGGTAAATTACTTTAGAACTATATTAGGGGGTTATTTCTCTTAGTTTAGTAATAATAATATCTTATATTTAGTAGCTTACTATTTAGCTTAATTATAGGCTACTTAATTAAATTATACTATTTATAATAAGGAGTTACTAGTAATGATTTCTTACCTTAAGGTATAGTTAGTAAAGCTTTAAAGTATAAGTAAACTATTTATAATATTAATAAACTATAAAAACCTTAAGTACTTTATAGCACTAAGGGAGATATTAGAATAATAGGTATAATAAGTAAATGTTAAAAATAAGACCTATTTTTAGCCCTTTCTAGTTAAAGGACCTTTTTATTACTAGCTTACATTACAAGCCTAACAGCTGCACCTCAGCTGTTAACAGTCGCGAAGGTGACTGTCAATGGCCATGTCATAGCTATTAATTGTTATAACTAACCGTGTAAATGACTAATACAAATCAATTATAAATTAGTTAATTAGGTTATAGCTATAAGTGTAGCCATAACTACAGCCATAAGTAATTAGGTAAGCTAGGGTAACGTAAACAGATTACCCTATAGTGGTGATATAAGCAGGTTACCCTATAGCTATCTTTAATAGTGATTTTCTCTTTAACTAAAGGTTATATAAAAGTTTCACATATAGTAAATTAAAGCTAGAAGACAGGGCTTTTATTTAATATAGGAATATTTTTTAGACCAAAAGTTAGTGTATATAGGTTACTAGTTTGTATAGTTATAAGTTAATTTTTTGGATTTTATATACAAATGAAATTTATAGAAAATCAAAAGTAACCCTTAAGACCTTATTAGTAGCCTAGATCCACTAATATAGTTAGTAGGTATATAAGAGGAAAAAGATCTTTTTAACCTAGCTAACCTAGCTAGACCTCTTAATCTAAACAGCTGCATTGCCTATATAACGTAACTAAAATTAATTATATTACTCTATTAGTTATTATAAAAGTTATTTAAAATAGAATTTAATAGTAATATCTGCCATAACCTTCCATTGCGTTACGTTAGTCAATCTAACGTAGTGGTTCTATTAGTCCCCAACCGTAGAGCTACACTTGTACAACTGTTACTACCTAGTAACTAGCTCCTTACATTTTAATAGGTTATGAGCCTAGCTTCTATCACTATAGATTCTTTTTAGGCTACTTTGCGTACATTTACAGAAGACTTCCCTTCTATAAAACAGGAAGCGCACCTGCGAATACAGAAGTTTTCCCTTCTATAAAAAGGAAATTTAGCGAGCATAGAAGTTATTCCCTTCTATAAAAAGGAATTTCAGTATAAATAAAAGACTTCCCTTCTATAAAATTGGAAGATAGATACTAACTAACAAGGTCAAGGGCAGTCAGCCCCTAATCTTAGTGCGCAAGAGGTTTTAAATAACTAGCTAAAAGAGCAGGCTATTAAGTAATAAGATGCTATTAATCTATTATTACAGAAGCTAGAGTCCTTAACTATAGCTGTAAATAGCCATATAGAGGGTTTAGAAGCTAATAAGCCCGCTAGTTAGCAGCAAATTTAGCAGCCTATTTAACAAGATAAGCCAGCTAAATCTAGCTCCGTACAAGTAGCCTTTAATAATTCAATTATTAAGGAATTTAATAAAAGGGTTTATAGCTTCCCTAAGACTACTAAGCTTAAAGGAGCTGAAAATTTTAATTAATAGAAACAAGCCCTAGCTATCTAATTTAGAGCATTAGGTATGCCTAATTTTCTAGATAATCCAGAGGTTTCTAGGGCGCTAGGGGACGCTAACTAAGCTATTATCCTTATACTACTAAGGGATAGTTATACGGAAGGCCCTTAAGCCACTATAACTTAGCAAAAATCACCTAAAAAAGCCTATAATTTACTTATATAGCTGTATTCTTATAGCGTTAAAATTTAGAGGGGGTCCTTATATTCTGAATTTTATAACCTGAATTTTTAGGGTTTTAAGGGGACCTTAGAGGCCTTTAATATAGTCTTTAATAATCTACTAGCTAGATTATTAATTTTAGGGGTCCTAATTAATCCTATAGATTAGGTTAATTAATATCTTTAATCCCTAAAATTAACCTTCCCTTAGTGGGCTAAGAGGCAATAATTTAGCATGCGTATAAATAGGGCTATAGGGGCTCCCTTAGAGGCCCTAAACCTTTAATTTTTAATAGCAGACCTTCTAGCTAAACAAAGGGATAAATTATCTACGGTATTTAAAGCCCTAAATTATAGGGCTAAAGACTAAGAAAAAGGCTCTAAAGATAAGGAAAAGAGCCCTAAAGGTTAGAAGAAGAAGAAAGAAAGCTCTAAAGAAAATAAGGGCTCTTCTAATTCTAATAAGAAGAAAAAGAAGCAAAAGGGTTAAAAATTGGATAAAAAGGATAATAAAGAGCTTATAGAGAGTTCTTTTATGCTAGGAAATTATAACCTTTCTAACGGAGCCCTAAAACCGTACAAGAAACCTAGCTGTTATAAGACTAGTTATAAGAGCTTTAGTAATAGTAGCTCTAATTCTAGCTCTTGTTAAGAACTAGCCTTATGGATACTGCTTATAAGCGTTTAAAGTAAGAATATTATTCTTATAGAAGAAGAAAGAAACTATACTAGTAGTTACATAGCGCCTGGATTTATAGTAGCTTATGCGTAGCCTATGTGCAGTTTACGTATAGCCTTAACCTAGCTACACATAGTGTTACAATATAAAATGTAAGATATAAAGTGTGTGTAAAGGTTCTTCAGATTCAACTAGCTAGAGGTCAGAGCTATCGTCTAATATAGGGGTTCTAGGTCACGTGCTAGCCCCATCCGAGGTCTCGTGGCATTGACAGGCCACATCCTAAGATAATAGCCTAATTGTCAATTCTAGCACGTAACACATAGTCCACGTACAGCCCTAACCTAGCTACACGTAGTCTACGTACTTCCTAGAGCTAGACTTAACCTAAGCTTATAGCTTAAGTCTATAATATACCCCCTTACTTACCTTTCCTTTCCCCCTTTTATTTAAAAGTAAGTTAATAATAACTATAGTCCCTTACTATATAAGCCCCTAAATTAGTATATGTAAAGTTATATCCCCTTATATAAGGTAACTAGTAAAATAGTGTTCTTACTATATAAGCTATAAAATTTTTTAGTATAGGTTTACCTTACTTTAACCTTCTTTATTATATAGGTAAATTTACTTTATTTTAACCTTACCTCTAAAAACACTAGCTTACTTTATTTTTATACTTATTACTAGCTATTTTTATACCTTACTTACTCCCTTACCTTTATAGCTATTTTACTATCTTACCTTTACTTATAAAATCCTAACTTTACTTTAAGTAATACCCTTATTACTAACTAGCTATTAGATAATTATATAATATATTACCCCTATTTATTCCTAGCTTACCTTTTAAATATAAATAATATACACTCTAACTAAAGCTAGACCTTATACCTTTAGAAATATAAATATTTCTATCCTTCCCTATAATTTTAAACTCTTATATTCTTATTATTATTATAATATCTTCTTATATATCTTTCTTATCCCCTTTTCTTAAGCCTAAATAATTATTTATTCTCCCTTTTATTCCCTTTTTACCTCTAATATATCTAATCTTACTATTATCCTAGCCCTTACTAGTATTACCTTACCTTTATTACCTTTTTCTTTTTCTCCTAGCCTAGATAAGGGTACTTATCTTAGTAAGTATTATTGAAATGTAGGGAGCTAGTTACCGGCTGGCAACAGCTGTACAGGTGTAGCTCTACGGTCAGGGACCAATAGAAACACCACGTTAAATATTTAACGCAACGCAACGGAAGGTTATAGTAGTTATTAACTAATACAATTTAATCTAAATAACTTTTACAATATCTTATATACTAATAGAACTAATTATAGTGACGTTATACGGGCAATGCGGCTATTAGATTAAGAGGCCTAGCTATCTAGCTAGATTAAAAAGATCTTCTTCCTCTTATATACCCACTAATCGTATTAGTGAATCTAGGCTACTAGAGAGGTCTTAAGAGCTACTTTTGATTTTCTGTAAAATTCATTTATATACAAAATCCAAAAAATCAACTTACTACTATATAAACTAGCAAGCTATATACACTAACTTTAGTCTAAAAAATATTCCTATATAAAATAAAAGCCCTATCTTCTAGCTTTAATTTACTATATATAAGACTTTTATACAACCTCTAGTTAAAGAGAAAATCGCTATTAAAGATAGCTATAGGGTAACCTATATATAGGGTAACCTACTTACGTAACCCTAGCTTACCTAATTACTAGTAGCGCTATGGTTATAGCTACGCTTGCAGCTACAACGTAATTAAATAATCCATAATTAATTTAGATTAGTTATTCACATAGTTAGTTATAGCTATTAACAGCTATAATGTAGCTATTAATAGCTACCTTTGTAACTATTAATAGCTATAGTATAGCTATTAGGCTTACAATGTAAGCTAGTAATAGAAAGGTCCTTTAACTAGAAAGGGCTAAAAATAGGTCTTATTTTTAACACCCCCTCTACAAAAGAATTACATATAAGCTAATTAAAAGCATGTAAAGTAATATAGGGTAAATAAGAACTTTTAGATAAAAATAGATAAAAGGGAAAAACAGGAAAAGATAAAAGACCCCCTTTTTAAATTCCTAGCTAATATTAAATATAGCTCCCTTTTTAGCGTTGTTTTTAGTTCCCTATTAAAGGGATTTAGTTATTGGTTTTTACTGATTATTAAGCGCTAAGAGCTTAATAAAAGCCTAATAAAGAGGTCTAGATAGAGGCTTTATTAGACTATCTGCAGGCATTAACTTTATATCTAGATATTTAATCTTAGCTAAACCCTCTAAAACCTATTGCCTAATATAGTTAAACTTTAGTAAGGTATGCTTCATATAGCTATATAAGGCAGGGCTATAGGCAGTGGTTATAGCGCCTTGATTATCATAATATATCTAGATAGGGGGAGAAATAGGGGTTTTTAGCTCCTTAAATAAGCCCTAAAGCCACTATAGCTCCTAGAAGGTCTCGCAGATAGGGTTAGCTTTAGCTTCTAATATTAATAAAGCTATTATACTAGCTTTCTTTAATTTCTAGCTAATAAGTCCGCTAGCTAGCTTAAATAGATAAGCATAGGTTAATTTAGAGGTCTTTTTATCCCCTATAAAATCACTATTATAATAACCTATTAGGCTTTTACTAGCTTTACCTTTAGGGTCTCCCCTATAGATTATAGCAAGGAATTTAGTCCCTAATAGGTACCTAAGCAGATTTTTAGCTGCTTTTAGGTGCTCTATATAGGGCCTAGCTAGTGCTATAAATAGCCACTAAAGTGTAAAGGCTACGTCTAGCCTTATAAGCAACATTAGGTATATTATAGTCCCTATAATACATTAATAAAGCTTAATTTAGCTAGCTATTAATAGCTAAGTAGTCTGCGTAGCTAAAACGCCTAGCTAAAGAGATATGCTAATAGGCTTACTATCTAGTATTATAAATTAACTTAAAGCCTCTAAGATATACTAAGATTAGTGGATTTTTAGTATCCTATTAGGTCTATCTTATATAATTTAAACCCCTAAGAAGAATTTAGCAGGCCCCCTATCTTCTATTAGATAGACTTTATAAAGTTCCTTTTTAAGTCTTTAGATATAGGGTAAATCCAGTCTAATTAGAAGGCAGTTATTCATGTATATAATAATAAAGGTTTTAGTAGAGGAATTATAGAATATAGCTAGGTTAGATATTAGAGAGTTAAATCCTAGGGACTTTAGCACTGCTATTAGTGCTTATTACCACTCCCTTAAGCTCTGTTTTAGGCTATATAAAGACTTCTATAATAGAATTACTTAATCTTTAGAGGGTTTATAGCTAAAACTTTTAGCTAATTTAGCTAACTTAGGATTTGCTTTACGGAATTCAATAAATCTATCTAGAATAACTATATAAATCTATTATTATAGCTTACTATTAAGAAAAGCTCCTATAAAATTAACCTATTTAATTTCCTAGTTATTCTAAGCCACTAGGGCTAGTAAAATCCTCTAGCTGGGGGGAATGCTTATAGCTATAAAGGTCTCTAGATAATCTAGACCTTTAATTTGCATAAATCCCTTAGTAACGAGTTAGGCCTTGTATTTTAGAGGATTATTTTCTTTATCCTTCTTAAGCTTATATATAAGCCTATTCTTTAGTACTTTTTAGCCCTTAGGTACTTAGTCTTTCCCTATAAATTTAAAAGTACTAGCCTTTAGAAGCTATTTATATTCCTTATACGTAGCTTCTATCTATTTATCCCTATTAGGGCTAGATATAGCTTGCTTCTAGGTCTTAGGTTTAGGGCTATTAGGGTTATTTTCCTTTAGCTTCTCCTATACCTTAAAGCAGATTTCTTTTATAAAATCTAGAGAAGAAAGGGAACTAATATTAATATCTATAGGGTTAATATTAGGGTTAAAGTCAGTAATTCTATTAAAATCCGGGTCTAGAGTTAAAATCTGATTTCCTAGTTAAGTTATAGGCAGCGCCTGTACAGGAGCCTCTAGAATCGGTTCCTTAGGGGGTTGTATAGGCCCTATAGGGTGTTTTTCTTAACCTATAGGGGGTTCTCCTATATTATCTATAAGGTAATCCTTTAAACCTTAATTTAGATCTTGATTTTCCAAATTATTTTCCCCCTCTAAAGAGTTATCCCCTATAGAAAGCCTAGGTAATCCTTTAGAGATAGGACCTATAGGTTCTATAATCTTAATAAAGCTAGTCTTTATAACTAGCCTTTTAGAGGGGATGTACACTAGGTAGGTATTAGAACCTAGTGTAGCTAATAACCTTCTAGGGATAGTCCTAGCTACTAACTTCTAGGCTTTAGGTTATTTTTCTAGGGGGATTAGAATCTTATAGTAAGATCCTATAGCTCTAATGCTACTAATATTAGTTATATAGGGCTAATTTAGCTCCCTAGTTAGTAGTTGTTTAGGGCTTTTATTCTTTGTGATATTAGTAGTTATATTAACTAGGTTAATAACTATAGGTAATATAAAACACCATAGATATAATGGTAGTTTTGCCTACTAGATAGTAGCCCTTAATTGATCTAGAATAGTACAAATCAAACGCTCTACTAATCCATTTTGCTTATAGATATAGGGACTAGAAGTTATAAATTTAATCCCTTTAGAATTTAACTAGTTTTAATAACTAGAATTAATTTCTTAGCCCCTATTAAAGTGAAGGTGCCTAGGATATTAACCTAGTTAATTTTTAAGCCCTTTAAAGAAGCCCTTAATAGCCCTATAAACAGTCCGTCCTTCCTTATTAGGTAATAAGAAAACCCACTTATATCTAGTCTTTTAATCAACTAGAAATAAGCAAATTAACTATTTATTATATAGTACAGGGCTGATTTTTAGCGTATCCCCCTCTATTTAATCTAGAGCTCTAGGGGGGTCAGGGATAGCTAATTTCCTAGGTCTTCTAACTACCTTAGGTTAATCACAAGCTATATATTTAAAATCTTTATCCTTAATTTTAGAAACATCAGGGATTCCTTTAGTTATAAAGCTTATTTTCTTTAGCAAAGGAAGCCCTAGGTGCCCTAATTATATATACTATAGGCTAGCTAGTTCTAGTAACCGTTAATATTAAAGATCCTTAGGGCCTGAATTAGGGTCTAGATTTAGGTCTAGATTAGGGCCCTCTCCGTTAGTCCTCTGCTAGGCCCCTTAAGAACCACAGGCCTCTTAGGGAGGTATTAGGGACCTTTTTCTATTACTAAGGCTCTCTAATACCCCTAAATCTATATCTTTAGATTTATAAGGGACCTAACCTAGGGCTATAGGCATTAGAGAAGGGACTAAATCCCCTAAATCATCCCGTTTGATTTCTTTAATATTATTATTATTTTCGTTGATTTTAGCGATTTTGTCTAAATTAGAAGCCTAATCCGGCTTTTTAGAGGGAATTTGAACCTCTATAGGGTAGCTATGACCCCTAAAGCTAGCATAGGTAAAAGGTCGGATATAATGAGATTCTTTGTTATAGGGCCCTTTATGTAACCTAGGTGTAGTTTGGTTTTTAATGTAAAAGAAAAAACCGTGTTTTTCTATATCTAGGGTAGTAATATAAGACCTATCTTGAAGATAAAGGTGGTTTTTTATAAAGCAACCGCTAGATATATAGTAAATAAGGCCACTAACTATATTGATATTAAGCTATGGAAAATATAGAGCGTCCTTTAGCACTAAGGTCCTATATTTATTAGGTTTCTTTTAATATAAGACCTTAAAAACAGCACTACTATAGCCCTTAGGATAAATAGAACTACCACTGGTTACAATAGGGTTAGATTCCCCCTTTTTATAAGGGGTATAATCCCTAAAGACCTCCCTAGAATTAACTATATATACAGTTAAACCTATATTATATAATAGGGCTTTTTTTATATATTTACTATAATAATTAAAACCATTTAAGGAATTCATTTCTTGTTTTTTATTATCTAAATCACTAGAGCTAGAATTAGAGCTACTATCGCTAGAGCTCTTATAACTAGTCTTGTAATTACTAGGTTTCTTGTACGGATTAAGGGCTCCGTTAGAAAGGTTGTAATTTCCTAGCATAAAAGAACCCTCTATAAGCTCTTTATTTTCCTTTTTATCTGATTTTTAACCCTTTTACTTCTTTTTCTTCTTATTAGAATTAGAAGAGCCCTTATTTTCTTTAGAGCTTTCTTTCTTCTTCTTCTAACCTTTAGGGGCCTTTTCCTTATCTTTAGCACCCTTTTCTAGGTCTTTAGCCCTATAATTTAGGGCTTTAGATACTATAGATAATTTATCCCTCTGTTTAGCTAGAAGGTTTAATATTAGAAATTAAAGATTTAGGGCATCTAAGGGAGCCCCTATAGCCCTATTTATACGCACGCTAAATTATTGCCTCTTAGCCCACTAAGGGAAGGTTAATTTTAGGGATTAAAGATATTAATTAACCTAATCTATAGGATTAATTAGGACCCCTAAAATCAATAATCTAGCTAGTAGATTATTAAAGACTACATTAAAGGCTTCTAAAGTCCCCTTAAAACCATAAAAATTCAGGTTATGAAATTCAGAATATAGGGACCCCCTCTAGATTTCAATGCTATATAAATACTACTATATAAGTAAATTATAGGCTTCTTTAGGTGATTTTTGCTAAGTTATAGCGGCTTAGGGGCCTTCTATATAGCTATCCCTTAGTAATATAAGGATAATAGCTTAGTTAGCGTCCCCTAGCGCCCTCAAAATATCCGGATTATCTAGAAATTCAGGCATGCCTAAAGCTCTAAATTAGATAGCTAGGGCTTGTTTCTATTAATTAAAATTTTCAGCTCCTTTAAGCTTAGTAGTCTCTAGGAAGCTATAAACTCTCTTATTAAATTCCTTAATAATTAAATTATTAAAGGCAGCTTATATAGAGCTAGATTTAGGTGCCTTATCTTAAATAGGCTACTAAACTTGCTCCTAACTAGTAGGCTTAGTAGCTTCCACACCCTCTATGCCTCTATTATTAATAGCTATAGTTAAAGCCTCTAGCTTCTGTAATAATAGATTAATAGCATTTTATTGCTTAATAACCTGCTCTTTTAGCTAATTATTTAGAACCTCTTACGCACTAAGATTAGGGGCTAAAGGCCCCTAACCTTATTAATTAGTATCTATCTTCTAATTTTATAGAAGAGAAGTCTTCTATTTATACTAAAATTCCTTTTTATAGAAGGGAAAAGCTTCTATCCGCGCTAAATTTCCTTTTTTATAGAAGGGAAAAGCTTCTATATTGCTTATATGCTTCCTGTTTTATAGAAGGGAAGTCTTCTATAATTATAATAATTCCTTTTTTATAGAAAGGAATAGCTTCTATCTCGCAGGTCCTTCCTTTTTTATAGAAGGGAAGTCTTCTATAACTATACGTAAAGCGCACTAGAAAGAATTTTATAGTAATAGGCTAGGCTTAAAACCTATTAAAATATAAGGAGCTAGTTACTAGCTAGTAATAGCTATATAGGTATAGCTCTACGGTCAGGGACTAATATAAACACCACATTAAATATTTAACGCAACGCAACGGAAGGTTATAGTAGTTATTAACTAATAGAATTTAATCTAGATAACTTTTATAATATCTTATATACTAATAGAATTAATTTTAGTGACGTTATACAGGTAATGCGGCTATTAGATTAAGAGGCCTAGCTATCTAGCTAGATTAAAAAGATCTTCTTCCTCTTATATACCCACTAACCGTATTAGTGAATCTAGGCTACTAGAGAGGTCTTAAGAGCCACTTTTAATTTTCCGCAAAATTTATTTGTATTTAAAATCCAAAAAATCAACTCACTACTATATAAACTTATAACCTATATACACTAACTTTTAGTCTAAAAAATATTCCTATATAAAATAAAAGCCTTATCTTCTAGCTTTAATTTGCTATATATAAGACTTTTATATAACCTCTAGTTAAAGAGAAAATTACTATTAAAGATAGCTATAGGGTAACCTGTATATAGGGTAACCTACTTACGTAACCCTAGCTTACCTAATTACTAGTGGCATTGTGGTTATAGCTACGCTTGCAGCTATAACGCAATTAAATAATCCATAATTAATTTAGATTAGTTATCTACATAGTTAGTTATAGCTATTAACAGCTATAACGTAGCTATTAACAGCCACCTTTGCGACTATTAACAGCTACAATGCAGCTATTAGGCTTGCAATGCAAGCTAGTAATAGAAAGGTCCTTTAACTAGAAAGGGCTAAAAATAGGTCTTATTTTTAACAAGTATATTTTAAAAGGTAACTTAAATAATAAGGCTCTTTTTAATAGTAAAGAGTATAAGTTCCCTTATAGCCCTTATATAAATAACCTTTATAATAAAAAAGAATATATATATACCCTAGGTATAAACTAGGCCTATACCTCTTACTAAGTTACCTATTATTTATATATCTAGGAGATATACCTTTATAGTACTAACCTAAAACTCTATTATATATTTAAGTATTTTAAAAACCTTTTAGCTACTAAATAAGCTATTAAAACCCTAGCTATAAAGTAAACTATCTTTATTAAAGGATAATATACTATTCTAATAAAAACTTTTATTTATTACTAAAAGTAATTTAATAGTATATTAGCTATAGCTTAAATTAATTTAGCTAAGGCCTAACCTCTAGTCTCCTTCCCTATAGGTATTACTTATACTTAAGGAGTATTTAAAACATAATAACTTAACTTACTTAATCTTTATATAAGAGTAAGGTAATGCCTAGGTATAATAAATATTAGCTAATACCTATATCCTAGCTAAAAATATAGTAATATTAGCTTATACTATAAAGAAGAAATACTAATACTATAAAGGAAATAATAATAGCCCCCCCCCTTCCTAATTAATTTTTATTTAGGTAAAAATTTAGGTAAAAATTTAGCACTAAAGTATATATATATGTTAGGAGCGCAGAGGACAGAGACAGGACGTTTATAATAGTGAATCTTCAGAGAACCTTTAGGCTACTCTAATAATAAAGAGGCTAGCTAGCTATAAGATAGCTACGTATTTATTAAGTAAGGTATTTAGTAAGGATAGCGTATATTATATATAGTAGGTTAGAGATTAAAACCTTTATACACTAGGCCCTAGCTAGTATCTTTCTAGTAGTAACTATAAATCTTAGCCTTTACTTTATTTATATTAGACCTTATAGTTTAAGCTATAATAAATTAATCTCTTAACCTTTAAGGAAAACAAACTATTAGCTAGATTATTATATAGCTAATACTATAAAGGTCTATATAAAACACGCTAGTACCTTATAATAATAAAGGTATGGATAATTAGTTATAGGATAAAGGACCCCTATAGTCTAGAATAATAGATAATAATAGGGTATAAGAAATACTACTAGTCCCTAATCTAGATAAAGGCGTAGGTAATATAAATAATAATAATAGAGCGTTATAAAGACACTATAAGGTTATATAAGCTAAGCTACTATATATATAAAGAAAATAGGAGATTCTATAAATTAAGGTATAAATTAAGGAGATTAAGGTAAATCTATTATTAGCTAGACCTCCTTAGGGACTTATAATTACCCCTTAAACTTTAACTATAGTTTTACTAGTAGTGTATAGTAATTTAGTAGTAATTATATAGTAAAGTAATCTTATTAAAATATAGATAAAAATACCTACGTATAAAGGGGATATATATAAGAACCTCTAGAATTTCCTAGTAGATTTAAATATATTATTTAAATTAGACTATTATACCTTTAGGAATAATATAACTAAGGTAGTGTATATAGGTAGCTGCCTAGCTAATAATATAAAGTAATAATAGATATGTTATATAGCTATAAATAGGTATATAGATTACGCGTTACTTATATAGATAGGTTTTCTTAATTAGCTAAAGACTAGAATAATAGATAAGAATATAAGGTACTTAGAAGTAATAAGAACTTTGCTAAATCTTAGGTAAAGGGATAACTAATTATTTTAAGCCTTTATAAGAGCTTAGACTAAGGTAAAAGCTAAATTACCTAAGGTAATTCCTATATACCTAAGAATTACTATCCTTCTAAATAGCTTAAATAATACTATAAGAAAGTAAAGAATTAGCTAAGAGTTTCTAATATTATAAAGCTAGTTATAAGGCTAGGGTAAGAAAGCAAAGGTTATAATAAATTTAGGCTAAAGTAATAAAAAAAGTTAAGACTATAAAAAGAAAAGGTAATGCTTTATATTACCTATAGATAAGGCATAGTAATAAAGTAAGAATTAAAGGAAAAAATCATCCCTAGTGTGCTTTAAATATAAAAAGCCTAGATATACTATACTAAATTATTAGGCACTAGACTATTTTACCTATAAAAGTAATAAGTATATAATAGAGAAATATAATAAAAGTAGTAACAAAGCTATATCTCCTAATATAATACTAGTTTAATTAGCATAGACCTAGGAATATAATCTTACTATAGAATACCCTATAGATAATAGAATAAGAATATAGGTATCTCTATAATAAGATAACTAGTAGTTAGCTATATAAGCACTATATAATATAGGTATATAGTTTTTAATAATTTATCCTAAATTATTAATAAAAAAGGATTAGAAGAGTGTAATATAATTAAACTAGATACTAGAGAGTGTAAGCTAGAAAGTGATTTTATATTAACGAATTTTATAAAAATTAATAAATATAAAAGATAGTATAGGATTTATAAAGTTTTACTAAGTTAGCTACTATATTACTAATATAGGAGAAGGGATAATACTAGGTATAGACTAGATTAGAGAATACTTACCTATAATTATATATTAGAAGTAAGGATTCTAGAGGTATTTAGTAACTAGAGAGTGTCTCTCCTTTACTTATAGAAAGTAGCGAATATATAGGGAGAAAAAACTAGTAGTAGTTATATTATTATTTAGAGTAATAAAGATTAAGCTAATAGTTCTAAAAGAAAAGGATAAAGGTTAATTAAAGAACTTAGTAGTAATAGAAGGATAAATAAATAGTAAAGACACTATAATATTACTAGAATACGCTTACTTATAGTAAAAAAAGTAAGGTATTATAATTATACTAATTTTAGGAAATATAAGTAGTAAAGAAGCTATATTAAATTAGGGTAAGAGTACTAAGTGTCTTACACTAATAATTCTAGATAAATATAAGGAGTTTATAGATATTTTTTTTAAAGAGCTAGTAAGTAAGCTTCCTAAACTAGGAGGTTACACTTATATAATTAAATTAGAAGAAGGGAAAACACTACCTTAGGGGCCTATATATAACTTAGCTAAGAGAGAGCTATAAGTTCTTAGGGAGTACCTTATAAGTGCGTAGCTTAAAGGGTAAATTAGAAGATTATTTAGCCTAGCTAAAGCTCTAATTTTATTTATTCTAAAGAAAGGAGGAAAATTAAGGCTTTATGTAGATTATAGGGGCTTAAATTAGATTATAATTAAGGATAAGGCCCCCTTGCCTCTTATTACTAAAATTCTTAATTAATTAGTAGGCGTAGTTATTTTTATAGTCCTTAATCTTAAAGATACATATTACTAGCTATATATTTACTTAGGTAATAAGTAAAAGATAGCTTTCTATTATTACTATAGTTACTTTAAATATCTTATTATGCTATTTAGACTAATTAATACACTAGTAACTTTTTAAGAGTATATTAATAATATACTTAAAGGTCTTATTAATAAGACCTGCATTATTTACCTAGATAATATACTAATATATAGTAGCGTAGTTAAGGAGCATATAGATTATATTAAATAAATCCTATATAAGCTTAGAGATATAAGCCTTTTTATTAACCTTATAAAGTGTTAATTTTTAGTTATAGAGGTTAAATTCTTAGGCTTTAAAATATTACTAAGAGGTATTATAATAGATCTAGTAAGGGTTAAAGCAATTATAACATAGCTAATACCACGTAGCGTATTTAATATTTAGTTATTTCTTAGTTTCACTAGATTTTACTGCTATTTTATTAAATAGTATAGTAAAGTTATTATTTTATTAATAAATTACCTTAAAGGGAAGTAACTAGTAATATTTAACCTAGAACCCTATAAGTTAGTAGTATTTAAAGAACTTTAGCAAAGATTTTAGGAAGCGCTAATTTTAGTGTATTTTAACCTACTTATATATCTTAGAGTAAAGACAGATATATCTAGATATGCGATTAGGGCTATACTCACAATATTAGTACTAGGTTACTAGCACCTAGTTACGTTTTTATTAAGGAAAATAACTAATGCTAAATTACGCTATATAACACCTAATAGCAAATTATTAGCTATTTAAGAGGCTTTTTAGGCCTAGAGATATTACCTTATATATTTAGCTTATATAATTAAGGTTATTATAGACTATTTAAACTATAAGTACTTAGCTATAAAGCCTAAGCTTACTAGTAGGTAAGTAACTACGCTTAATAAGCTTTGTTTATTTAACTTTAAGATTATATATTATATAGGGAAATTAAATCCTACTAATCCCCTATTAAGAAGACTAGATTTTATAAGTAAAATAAGGAAAGTAAAAGTAGTAATTATATAGCTCCTTACCTTTTTATTTAAATTTATAAATACTAAGTAATAAAAACACTATAGTAATACTACTAGCGCTATAGGTTCTATAAAAACATTATTTAGTGTAACTAATAGTTAGTTATAAAGACACTATAATAATACTATTAATATCTAGGGTTTTAAAAAATCATAACTTAACTGTATTTTTAAGGAGCCTAATAATCTAAATACGCTTAGAAGAGGTGTATTAGTAAGGTTATTTAATACTTTATTTAGCAAGTAATAAGGTAGCTATAGTAGTACTACTAGTACCTAGTTTATATTTGTTGAATTCAAAAGAGTGGACCAATCCATCTGCACCTAGGATTACAAAGCCTTATGTATTTTAACAATATTACGTTTATTACTTAGCTATTTTAATTTTCCTATTAGACTAGCTACTACTAAAAGGGGTAAACTAGTATAAGTAGTTACTAGTAAGTAGTAAGGGCACCCCTTAAAACTATTACTTATCTATTCCCTTATAAGACTAAAGGCATCTAGCAAACTAATTACTTATAGAGATATTATAGCTAGGATCTAATCTATTTAGAGAACCTCTTCTAAGTTTAACTCTAGCTTTCTAGAAAAGAGCTTAAAATTAGAAGCCCTAATTTAAGTCTTATTATATAAAGCGTAGTAAGGTAATAACTTTACTATAGGTTAAAAGAAGTTACTTAAAAGCAGTAATTTAGTAGCGTTATAGATATAGTCTATAGGACCCTCTAAGCTATTAATGTTTAAGAATTATATTTTTATCCCTTAGGGAATAAGAAAAGAAATTTTACTACTAACCTATAATAACCCTACTACTAGGCATTAAGGAGTAAGTAAGACTCTTTATTAAGTTATAAACTAATACTATTACCTAATAATAAAGAAAGATATAAAGGTATATATTAGCACTTATATAAGTTATTAGACTTTAAAACTAAGGCATTATAAACCATATAGTAAGCTAGCTATACTACTAGTGCCTAATTACCTTTTTTAAGAATTATTAATAGATTTTATTACTAGGCTTTTACTAGTAAAAGACTTAAACTAGACTTATAACGTAATTTTAGTTATTATTAACTATTTTATAAAATATAGTATTTACATTCCTATTTTAATATAACTAACTAGTAATAGGCTAGTAACTATGTTCTTAGAATATGTTTTTAGAGACTATAGAGCTCTAGAAGGTATTATAATAGACTAAGGTTTTATATTTACTAGTGGTTTCTAAATAACTTTCTATTACCTTTTTATAACTAAGCGGCTATTAAGTATTGCTTTTTATCCCTAGATAAATAGCTAGATAGAATGTCTAAACTTAGTTTTAGAGCATTATTTAAGGGCTTTTGCTTATACTAAATAGACTAATTAGGCAGATAACTTATTATTAGTGTAATTTATATATAATATAAGCAATTATATAACGCATAGCTACATACTAATAAAGGCATTATAAGGTTATAATCCTAGAGGTTTATAATAAGTAATTATAAATATCCCTTTAGTAAATAATTAAGCTAAAAGTAAAGTCTTAGCACTAAGAGAAAATCACACTATAATTAAATAGCTTTTAAGTAACTTATAGACTTAGTATAAGAAATATTATAATTAGAAAAGAACTCTAATAAGGTTTAAAGTTAGTGATTATGTTTTATTATTAATAAAGAATATTAACCTAAGATAACCTAGTGGAAAGCTAGCTATAAAGTACCTAGGCCCCTATAAGATTAAAAAGGCAATTAGGAGTTATAGATTAGTATATTAATTAAGGTTACTACCTAGGACTTATTTATATAATCTATTTAATATTACTAGTCTTAAGCCTTTTAAAGGGGACCTAACTAATATAAAAGATATATCCTTATTATAAGATAACCTTAAAGATAATAAATAGGAGTTTAAGGTTAAGAGAATTATTTTATATTACTATAATAAAAGATAACACAAATATCTAGTTAAGTGAAAAGGCTATAATATATTAGAAAACTTATAGGTACTAAAGAGGGATTTTGTAATAAGAGATATTATTAAAGATTATAAGCAATAGTTAAATAGTAAGGTTATTATAAAATACTTATAATTTATAAGTTAATGCAAAGTTATTATAAAGTACTTATAATTTATAAGTTAATATAGTAGGAAGTTAGAAAATAAAGTTATATTACTTAAATAATCTATTATATAGCTACTAAGCACTTACTTCTCTATAATAGAATTAGCTATAGTAACCGCTATTTCCTTAGTAATAGTAGTAGCTATAGTAGCTAAGGGGGTAGTAGTCTTAGAAGCATCTTTATTATTAGAATCCCTCTCTTTATATATATAGACTAAAAGTTTACTAGGGAGCTTAATAAGACTAATATAAGTAAGTAAATTAGTAGTATTAGATATAAACTACTAGTAAGTTAGTTAAGTATTAGCTATATATATTAAGAAAGCTTACTATTAGGATATTTTAGGCTATAAAGTAAAGAGAGTTTAAAATATTAATCTATATCTTAAGGTTTATAGTATTACTTAGCAGTGCTATTATAGTGTATTTATTATATTTTACTTTATAAGTAGTATTAGTAGTTATTTAGGTATAATAGATATATCTATACTTATTAGAATTTTTATAAGATAGGATAGTATTCTATAGCTTCTTCTTTACTTTTATAATAGACTAGTAGTAAGTTAGTAGTAATCTAGTGTCTAAGTAGTAGAATTATACTTACTTTATCCTAATAGTAGTAGCTACCTTTAGGAGTAGCTTCAATAAGGTTAAATAGCCTATTATAAAGCTATATAATTTAAGCTAGGCACTAGTAGTATATTAGTAATAAGCAAGTAGTTTCTAGATAAGAGAGATATACTATAATATAGTTTTTATTATTATAGAAGTAATAAGTATATTTTATTAAGTAGCCTATTAGATATTAGTAATATAAAAGCAGTAAGTAAGTAAAGAAGTTATACTTATAGATTTATTATATTTTATAAGGAAGGTCTTTTTATTAATAAGATATTTAGGAATATTATAGCTACTATTTTTTAGTAGGATATTTTATATTACTACTTACTAAGAGTAGTATATATATAGAATTTTCTTTCCTATTATTTCACTAGTAGTAAGTTAGTAATAGATATACTATAAGGATATAGTAAACTTATATTAAGATTTTAGAAGCTAAGCGCTTTTAAGGAGACTTAGTAAGAGATTTCTTAGAAGACTTTTTAGTTACTTCACCTTCTAGAGCTACTAAAGGAGGTAGAGTCCTAATATAAGTATTAGATATAGTTAACTAGCTATAAGTTAGCTATAATAAACTAAATAAAGAAATTATATTTAAAAGGGAATAAACTAATAATCTAGATAAAGACAAAGGATAAAGATAAATAATAGTAAGTAATAATAATAATTAGAGACTAAAGAAGCTTAGTAACTACTATATAATAGTAATAAGAGAGCTATTACTTAGCTAGTAAGGGTAACTTATAAGGTTAAGGGATATTATAAGAGAAAGGAAGTGTATAAAAGAGGGGAAAATTAGTCTCTTTTATATTAACCCTAGACCCCTTAAGTAATCTAACACACTACGTGTAAGTGATCTGTGAATTATAATAATAACTATTAGCTCTGCCACTTATACGTATACCTAATAGCTACAAACTTATAGTAACTATAATATAAGCCCTTTAGTTAAACTATTTAGAACTATAGTATTAGGTACCTTATTTATTTAAACTAATTACAAAAATTAACATAGGTTCTTTATTTTTTTTAGTCTAGCTATATAATAGGTAATAATATTTATTTCGCTATATTAAAGCTACGTATAGGCTACTATTTAAATATTACTACCTATAATAGGGGGGGTTATTTATAATTAGTAGTATAATTATTATTATTATTTTTTTACCTATATATCTAGATATAAGGTTCCTTATCTTATTTTCTTTATAAGCTTTATTATAGTGTCTATACCCTAAGTAAGTAGCTCTTTTTATAATTAAGGTTAATTATATATTAGGGGGGTATTATATTAGGAGCGTAGAGGATAGAGATAGGATGTTTATAATAGTAAATCTTTAGAGAACCTTTAGGCCACTCTAATAATAAAGAGGCTAGCTAGCTATAAGATAGCTATGTGTTTATTAAGCAGGGTATTTAGCAAGGATAGCGTATATTATATATAGTAGGTTAGAGATTAAAACCTTTATGCACTAGGCCCTAGCTAGTATCTTTCTAGTGGCAACTGCGAATCTTAGCCTTCACTTCGTTTATATCAGACCCTGCGGTTCAAGCCGTGACAATATACTAAAGGGAAACTAGGTATATTAATTTTTTATAGCTAAATTAAATTATACCCTTTTAAGGCTATTATTTAATTATATATTACCTTATTATAACTTAAATTAATTAAGTGCCTCTATATCTTATAAGCTTTCTAATAGTTCCTAAGTTAGCTAAATATAACCTTTTTACTTACCTAAGATATTCTAGTTTAATCCTTAACCTAGTGTGTTTTTAGCTATAAGAATTTCCTTTACCTAGTACTCTAAGAGATTATTATTAGTATTTATTATAATAAGTTCTAATAGTGGCCTTTTATTAGCTAATCTCTAGCTTAGTAATAGGTTATTTACTATATATTATACTAGGTTACTATAAAAGATAAGATATAGTCCGCTTAGAACATCTAATTTATTAGTTAAAGGTATAAGGACTTTAAGTACCTTATATTTAGCTATAACCTAATCTAACTTCTTATAAGAGTAGTTTATCTTAATATTATAAAGGCTAAGCTATATATAGTCCCTAACCTAGAACTATTTTACTAGTCTATAGCTACTATTTATATTCTCTTACTACTACTACTAAATAAAGGCTATTATAGCTTATATATTAAGAACTGGCCTTATGGCTTCTACTTATAAGTGTTCAAAGTGAGAATATTATTCTTACAGAAGAAAAAAGGAACTACACTAGTGGTTATATAGCGCCTGGATTTATAGCAACTTATACGTAGCCTATGCGTAGTCCGCGTGTAGCCCTAACCTAGCTATATATAGTCTATATACTTTCTAGAGCTAGACTTAACCTAAGCTATATATAGTCTATATACTTTCTAAAGCTAGACTTAACCTAAGCTTATAGCTTAAGTTTATAATATACCCCCTAACTTACCTCTCCCTTCTCCCTTTTAGTTAAAAATAAGTAAGTAATAAGATTATAGTCCCCCTATATATAGGAACTAACTTTAGTGTAAGTAAAGACTATATCCTATTAAGTAAGGTACTATTTAGTATAAGTAAAGACTATATCCTATTAAGTAGCGTGTATTATAAGGCCTTAGGTCCTCTATATAGGCTATAAAAATTTTTAGCGTAGGTTTGCCTTACTTTAACCTTCTCTATTATATAAGTAAATTTACTTTACTCTAACCTTACCTCTAAAAACACTAGCTTACCCTATTTTTATACTTACTACTAGCTATCTCTATGCCTTACTTACTCCCTTACCTTTACTACTATTTTATAATTTTACCTTTACCTATAAAATCCTAACTTTACCTTAACTAACTCCCTTATTACTAACTAGCTATTATATAATTATATAATATATCTTCTTTATCTATCCCTAGCTTACCTTTTAAATATAAATAATATATACTTTAACTAAAGCTAGACCCTATACCTTTAGAAATATAAATATTCCTATTACCCCCTAAGAAACTTATATCCCTTATTCTTATTATTATTATAATACCTTCCCTTTATATCTTTTTTATCTCCTTTTATTAATCCTAATACCCTAATAAACCTCCCTTTTACGTCCTATCTATACCTAATTATAACTAATATTATTATAGTTACTAGCTAAGCTACTACTAGTATGCTCTTACCCCCTCTCTCTCCTCCTCCTAGCCTAGGTAAAGGTATATACCTAGGTAAATATATCCTTAAAGGTAACTCTAATAATAAGGCACTTTCTAATAGTAAAGAGTATAAGTTTCCCTATAGCCTATATATAAATAACCTCTATACTAAAGGAGAGTATACTTATACCCTAAGGCTAAACTAAGCCTATAGCCTATATAGCATTACCTATTACTTATATATCTAGGAGATATACCTATATAGCGCTAACCTAAAACTCTATTATACTTTTAAATATCTTAAAACTCTCTTAGCTACTAATAAGGCTATTAAAACCCTAGCTATAAAGCAGACTATATCTATTAAGGGATAATACACTATTTTAATAAAAAAATTTATTTATTACTATAAGCATTTTAATAGTATACTTACTATAGCCTATATTAATTTTACTAAGGCTAAACCTCTAGTATTCTCCCCTATAGGTGCTACCTATACCTAGGGCGCCTCTAAGGTATAATAACTTATACTTACCTAGTATATACTTACTTACTAAGGCTATAATAACCTAGTAGCTAAATTCTTTTATAAAATAAGGACTATAAATAATAACTTAACCTAGTCTCTTTCTATATAAGAGGTAAGTAATGCCTAGGTGTAGTAAATATTATCTAAGACTTATACCCTAGCTAAAACTATAGCAAAGTTAGCCTATACCCTTACTAAGGAACGCTATTAGTGTAAAAACGCTTATAATAACCCCCCCCTTTCTTAATTGCTTTTTACTATAGTGGAAATTTAGCGCTAAAGCACGCGCGCACTAGAGTAAGACTAGGTGCCTTAATTTTCTATAGCTAAATTAAAATATACCCTTTTAGGACTATTATTTATTTATATATTACCCTATTATAATTTAAATTAGTTAAGTGCCTTTATATCTTATATACTTTCTAATAGTTCCTAAGTTAGCTAAATATACCCTTTTTACTTAAATAAGATATTCTAGTTTAATCCTTAACTTAGCGTGTTTTTAGCTATAAGAATTTCCTTTACCTAATACTCTAAGAGATTATTATTAGTATTTATTATAATAAGTTCTAGTAGTAGCTATTTATTAGCTAGTTTCTAGTTTAATAAGGGGTTATTTACTACACACTACACTAGATTAATATAAAAGATAGGATATAGTTCTCTTAGAATATCTAGTTTAATAGTTAAAGGTATAGGGATCTTAAGCACCTTATACTTAGCTATAACCTAGTCTAACTTCTTATATAGTTAGTTTATTTTAATATTATATAAACTAAGCCACACATAGTCCCTAACCTAGAACTACTCTACTAGCCTATAGCTACTATTTATCTCCTCCTATTACTATTACTAAATAAAAGCTATTATAGCTTATATTAAATCTATACTATCCTTTAGGTATTATAAGAAGGCCTAAGCCCTTCCCTTTACTAATATTATAAATAGTCCTATAGTAAACAACTCCTAGATTACAAGTATATTAAACCTATGTAGGGCTATGTTTACGCTTACTTTAGTTACTAATAAGTCCCTATTATTTAATACTAGTTAATAGGCTAGTAAATAGTCTAGCTATTTAAACTAGGAGAAAGATAGTATTACTTATAGAACCGCTTATACCTCCTAGTTAGCCCTCTCTATACTACTATCTATTTATAGATAGTATAATATAGAAAGTAATTATTATATACTAACTCCCCTATAGAGTTTAGTCTAGAAATTACTAAGCTAATCTAACCTATAGTCTGTGATAATTTATATAAGGAACCTATAGAAGCGCTACTAGTAATACTTAAATTATTTCACACACGCCTTAGCTACTATTAATATTATTACCTCTAACTAAACATACTTAGATAGCTAATCTATAATAACTATTAGGAACTGTAGCTACTCTTAACCCTAGGCTAGAAGGTTAGTTATAAAGTTAATAGATATTTATAACTAGTACCTATCTAGTAGTGGGATTAGTTTTAATAAGCCTTATTATAGTTACTAGCTCTTCCTCCCTCTATAATAGTGGTAGTTCTATATAAAATAAGCCATATCCTACGATATACTATTCTAATAGAAGTCCCTTTAAAGCGCCTTAAAAGTTATATTCCGCCCTAGGTAACCTAATAAGGGTAAGTTATAAACCTATTATATTAATATTATAGTAAGTGGTTTCTATTTAGGAACCTATATTTGCCCTTAGAATTAAAGCATCCCTTTTACGCTAATCTAATAGTCTGCGATTTACTCTCTTATATTAGTAGTATCTAGGAACTTCCTAGCACCTATTACTACTATATTAACCTATAACTTATAAGCTTTATCCTAGGTTAGAGACTAGTCCTATAGGGATTAAAGGTGTTTATCTACAAATAATAACTTGCTAGTAGGAAGACTCCTTAATAGGGCTAAACTAGTATTTATAACACCCCCCTTTATTACTATAATAGGCTTAAGGCATATATATAGTTATCCTCTCTTAAAGCTAAATTTCATAGGGCTTATTATAAATTAAATAATTAAGGTTTTTACTGTATTTATTTCTAGCCTATCTAGATAACATCGCAATAGTGCGTCTAGTTATTTTACTTATATACCTAGCCTATATTATAGGTAAAAGTTAAAGAGTGCTAGAGTCTCTGCGTATTATGCCTATTATTCTAATATCTCCCTTAGTGCTATAAAGTACTTAAGGTTTTTATAGTCTATTAATATTATAAATAGTTTACTTACACTCTAAAGCTTTACTAACTATACCTTAGGGTAGGAAATAATTACTAGTAGTTTCTTATTATAAATAGTATAATTCTATTAAGTAGTCTATAATTAAGCTAAATAGTAGGCTACTAGGTATAAGATACTATTATTACTAAACTAAGAGAGATAACCCCCTAATACTATACTAGAATAATCTGCCTTTACTAATATGTCTTTCTTAGGATTCTATTAAGTTAGGATTAGGTATAATATAAAGGCTACCTTTAATACCTTAAAAGCCTTATTACACTCCTCTATCTAGTAAAATAAGGCTTCTTTCTTTATTAAGTTTATTAGAGGGCTTACTAAGTCTAAGAATTTTAGTATAAAATCACAGTAAAAGTTAGTAAACCTAAGAAACCTATAGACTTCGCGGACCTTTATTAGTGCCTCCTAATCCTAAATTACTATAATCTTCTCCTTATCTAGGTAGATTACCTTCCCTACCTAGATAATAAACCTAAGGTATTTAACCTCCTTAGTTATAAATATATATTTCTTAATATCTAGGTTTAAAATAGCTTACTATAGTCTAGATAATATACTATAAACCTTTTATATATAGTCCTTTTATAATTAACTTAAGTAAACTAGGATTTTATTAAGATATATAGTAATATAATTACTAAGGATATTACTTAAGGCACTATTAATATATCTCTAGAAGGTTATAAGTATACTTACTAACCTAAAGAGATATACTAACTACTTAAATAACCTAAACCTTATATAAAGTACTATTTAGTGTTCTTTACCTTTAGTAATATATATATAGTAAAACACTAATTATATATCTAGCTTTATAAACTACCTTACCTTTAATAATAAATATAGTGTTTTCTTTACTAATAATACTAGGGCTATTACTAATAATAAACTTACCTAGATCTAATCCTTATTTATTAAGTCTATTACTTACTTCTAAATCTTAAGTAAATATTCCTAAGGTATATTATATAATAGTACTTATAGTAAGTTAGGTTTATTTCTATTTATATTATACATAAGGCAAATATAGTAGTCTAACTTCCCTTAGTAAGGTAGTAAAATATTTACCTTACTCTCTAGAAATAAATCCTTAAAGTCTTATAATACCTTCAGTAAGGAAGTAAGAAGCTTTTTCTTTATAACCTTTAGGGTTATATTAATTTATAAAATAAATATAATTTCCTATAGGCTTATAATATAAAGCTAAATATATTCCTTTTATCTCTTTACTTACTATACTATCCCTATAAAGGTTAAACGTAAGATAAATACTATAGGTTAATTAACCTTTCTATTAACTATAGCCTATATATATAAACTATTTGCGAATTTTGTATATACCTATTAGTATATTATATCTAAGGTAATTTTATTCTATTTTATCTATAGTATATTAAGGATAAGTTACCTTATTAGTCCTAGGATTATATATGCTATAATTAGCATTTCCTATCTATCTAAATCTAACTAAAAATAAATAATATATATAATATATAATTATTTCTTATAGCTCTCTTTTCCCCCTTATTTTATACTAATAGCTATATAAACTAACCTCTTAGTTAGAAAAGAGAGGTATTTTAATTAAAGCTTTTAGACTAAGTATTTACTTATAATAGTATAGTAGTTATAGCCTATATTAACTTAAGTATTTATAAAGGTAATCTTATTAATTAAAGTAAGAACTAAGAAGGGAAATAAATTTATATTATTCTTGTGGCTTCCTTCGGACCTTCGGACAATAGTTAGTCTAACCGTGGCTAAGGGTAGGTCTACCAAAAGGGATGCATGCAATGCGATTAGCTACATCGCGTGCAACCCCGCACCGCTTATAGTAGCTTTACACTATAAACCTACTTTTCCCCCTTTTCTCTCCTAGCTAGATTCCTTTTCTTCTTTCTTTTCTTTTCTCTCTCTTAGCTATTAACTATTATTAACTTTATTAAATTAAACCCCTTTATATTATACTAGTGCTATATTCCTTAGTAAAACTAATACTAATTAGTAGTTAACTATAACTATAAATAAGCTAGGTATTATAAGAAAAGACATTCCTATAGACGCTATAGCCCCTTACCCCTTAAGCTAATATATAGGCTATTTAGGTAGAGAGAAATAACTATAGAGTATACTAAAGGAAGAGACTAGAATCCTAACTATAGGCTTATTAGGCTTCTAAGAGATTAATTTATTAACCCTTAGTGTTAGTTCCACTAAGGAACGTAGCACTAGTGCAACGTAAAGGGGGTTAATTTAATAAAGTTAATAATAGTTAATAGATAATAAAGAGAAAAGAAGAGAGAGAAGGAGAGAAATCTAGCTAGGAGGGAAAAGGGGGAAAAGTAAGTCTTATAGTGCAAAGCTACTATAAGCGGTGTGAGGTTGCCTATAATGTAGCTAATCGCATTATATGCATCCCTTTAGTGGACTTACCTTTAGCTATAGTTAGACTAACTATTATCTAAAGGTCTAAAGGAAGCCACACTAGTAGTCTCTCTTTTCTTTATGGCTAAAGGAGCCTAAAAACATAATAAAAATTAAATTAAAGGAAAGTATATATAAGTAAATCCCTTTATAAGAATCCATGGCTTTAATTAGCTAGCGTGGCCTTGGTTATTCTAATTAACCTAGCTACCTTAATCTATACTTACTAACCTATTATCTTAGTTCTCCCCTTTGCCTAACCTTATAGGTCTCTTAACCTAGCCTTCTATATAAATTATTAATTTATTTAAATTAATTAAGGTTAAAAGGGTTAAATTTAGCAATGCCTTTATTATTATATTAGCTAGATTATTACCACTATTAATTTACCTAACTTTATAGATCTCCCTCCTCTTATATAACTATTAAAGGGCTATAATATTAATTATTAGCTACTTCTCTTTTATTATACCTAGCTTTATAAGGCATTTATATAGTAAGAAGAAGTTAGTATAGAGAATTATTAGGATTTAAGGTATTTTTAATTAGTCTATAATTAGGTAAAGAGTTATAGATATTATATACACAATATCCGCGCCTTAAACTATACTATATAGCTTAGATATAAGTGCGCTATAAGTTATATACTTGCTCTTTATAAAGCTATATATAATAATATTACCTTTTAAGGTAAAGGTATTATTATCCTTTATTATCTTATTACTAATTATAATTACATACCTAATCTATAAGCTAAGGTCTTTATTATTAGTAAGGGACCTATCTACAAATATAAAGAGCTTTGCCTCCTTAAGAGTTAAGGGAATATACTATAATCCCTGCTACTAATACTTAATTTACTACTTAAGATATTTATTAAGTTATATAATATTATTAGCAAAGGGTTCTTAGTAATATATAGTAATAGAAAGGTTATAGAATACCTCTAGCTAGTATATAGTTATAATATAGCTTCCTTAGGCTTATTACTCTATATAATCCTGCTTTACTATTAGTAATTAAGGATTAACTTCCTTAATCTTCTAACTTTAGCCCTTTTAGGTTAGGGTTAGAGAGTTATTAGCGTTCTAGGTTAGGATATAGCTATTAAAAATAAGGGGATTCCTATATTATAGTTACTATTTTTCCTTCGCTATAAACTATACCTTCTAGAGCTCTTTTTCTTCCTTATTAAAGAACTTATAATTACTAAGACTAAGGGTATTATTTATTTACATTCCTATAATACTAAAGAGGTTCTTATTATTTAGAGTTATAATAAGTAAGTAGGGATTATAGGTTAAAGTTATTATATTAAGATTATCCCTATAATAATAAAAGTATATTACTTACTAGTAGGTTCTAGCCTCTATAATCCTATAAAGAGGCTTAATTACCTCTATTACTATGCCTTCTAGAAAGAGGTATATAATTTACTTAGGTAATCTTATAATAATTAGCCTCTTTAGCTTTATATATAATTAAATATAGGCCTGTGTAATATTATAAATCTAAAGGTAAATCCCTTTTTGCTTTAATAATAGAGTAATAGCTATAATTAGCTATTAACTTACTTATTATATAGTTAGTAACTATATTAGGATAGACTCCTTGCCCTTATTACTATAGCCTTATATAATAAGGTAAGACTTCTTATATAGTAATTCTATTCCCTTACCTTTGATCTCTCTAACTATATAAGAATTAAAGATCCTATAGCCTCTATGCTTTACTAGGTTAAAGCTTATAAATCTAAACATATTATAAGCTTATAAGGCATTAATTTTAGCCTAGTTAGACTACTTAAAGGGCTTACCTAAGGTTATAATCTTCCTTTCTTAGTAAAGTTAAAGAGTAAGGTTCTAATTAGCTTCCTCCTTTACTATAAGGAATACTATATTTAGTATTTCTCTAGCTATAATTTCTTTAATTAACGCTTTCTCTTAGTTTTTATTAATAAGCACTAAAGGTTCTATAGGTTTAATAGCTTTCTTAGGATTATAAGCCCTAGCCCTAATAGCCTTTGCTTTTACTATATTAAGGCTATTAGCTTTATAGCTTCCTATAGGGGCTACTTTAGCTTTATAAGCCTCTTTAGGCTTCTTTATACCCTTATTAATATAGAATTTAATAATAAGGTTCTTTCTTAGCCTTCCTTACTTTCTCTTTACTAAGGGCATTTCTTTTTCTTTTACTTTTACCCCTATACCCTTTATTAGCCTATCTCCTAGGCTATCTAGTAGCTTATCTCCCCTAGCTACCCTTATCTCCCCCTAAAGGTCCTTTTCTTTATAAGGGGTCTTTAGAGTAAGTATACCTTCCCTAGGGTCTTAGGGCCTTACCTCCTTATCTCCCCTATACTATAGGTCCTTATAATATAGCTTTACTACTATAAAGTAAAACTTAGCTAGGCTATAAGGTATCTTAACTATGTACGTCTCTTTATTAGTTATAAGTAGCTTATAAGAGCTATACTATTTACCTTTTTCTCCTTATATATATATATTAGCCTATAGTAGTAGCTAACATATTAGTAATATATTAAGGCTATTCTAGGCACTAAGGGCCTTATAAACCTATATCTTAGTAAGGTAATAGCAGACCTTATTAGTTACCTTCTAAATTACTTTAGCCTATTAAATAATAAAGATACTTAGTAGTAACTTATCTATTATCTATAGGTAAGCTCTAAAGACTAGTAATATAAGCACAAGGCTATCTAGACTTACTAAGTTATTAATAGCTTTAATAGCTATTTAGAGTTACTACTTAGAAGTAATCTTTTTACTAATTAAATCTATAATAATATTATAAGCCTAGTAAAGAGGTCTATAGTATTCTTTAACCTTCCTAATACTATTATAGGCTTTAATTAGTATCTTATTAATCTTAATTAATATTAAATAAGCATAATACCTAAATTTAGCTAAGGTAAAGTTATTACTAGTATTATAAATAATCTAATCTAGAGGGCCTAGATAGGTATTTATCTAGTACTCTCTAATTATATCCTAAATATTATAAGCTTTTTGCTTCTTAGGGTTAAGGAATTAAGCCACTTAGAATAAGGTTACTAAATTAATAATATAAAGAACTAGTTAGCTATTAATCTATATAATATTAATAATGATTTTATAGTTAAAGTTATAGTTATCTTTAAGGTAGAATTTAAAATAGCTAGGAGCTTTTCTATTTATCTAATAATTATAATAAACCTTAGTAAGCTTCTTAATTACATAGCGTTTAACATTATAACTAGCCTATTAGAGGATCTTTATAAGGCATTAAATTAAAGGGTAACTAAATCTTCTACAAAGTTAATAAATCTCTTTTTCTAATAGATAGAATATAGCAGTCTCTTTTACCTCTAGTAGCTACTAAGGATAGCCCTATCTTTGTATAATAGGTATAGAATTATTGCCTTAAATTAGCATATTAGTAAGGTTATTTACCTTAACCTTTATAAGGTTTATATTAGTTAGGGAAAAGAAAAAGGGTATAGTAGTATTAAGAATATAGAAGTTAATTAGACTAAGCTTTATTAGCATATATATTACACTATATATAGTTACTAATCTAGCGCTAAAGTTAATAACTTCTAGGCTATAAGGTTTAATCTCTAATAATAGTATTACTCTTAAGAGGGCTTTTGCTTATACCTAACTAGTAGTTAACTAGCCTAAGGCTCCTATATCTAGTATAATTCCCCTAAAGACTTCTTTAGAATAGCGTTTTTTAGAGATATAATAAATTAAATAGTCCTTATTAAAAGCCTCCTTAAGGTATAGCTCTTACTTAAGCAAGGTATGTTAAAAAGCCTGATTTTTAAGTATTATAAGTATATTAATATTATCTATTATTAGTAAACCTAAATAGAAAAACTATATAATACTAAGATATGCCTTTAATAGTAGCTTCTCCTTAATATTATTATTAGTATTATCTTATACCTAGGTATAGGTCTTAAGCTATAATTCCTAGTCTTTTACTTTCTCTATCTTATTATTAGTATTACCTTTAAATATAGTAAGGAATACTTAGAACTTCCTTTCTAAAGGAAGTAAGTAATAATTCTTACTAGCTTATTACCTCTCTTTCTCCTTCTAATACTTAGTATTAGTATAGTTTAATAACTAGTAGCTATTCTTACTATAGATAAAGTATTACTTAGGTTACCTAGAGTTACTATAATAACCTTCTCTTCCTTAGTCTCTCTAATTCTATTAGCTATATTAGTAATCTATAAATATTACCTCTAATAGGTCTTTATCTTAATGCTAGTAGTATTAGGTACTTCTTACATTACTTTCTATAATTATAATTAATATATAGAGGTCCCTAGTAAGGTTCTTAAAGCCTAGGGTATATATATACTTTACTATTTAATATTCTAGAATACTAAAGACTATATTTAAGGTTTACTTATAAAGCTCTATATTTACTATATTAAAAGGGTATACTTCTTTATAAACCTTCTTTAGAGTAGTTAATAGGATCTTAAGGCACTTAAGCTTATTTTTCTTAGGGTTCTAAGTAATAATATTCTTAAGGGTTATATTACTTTATTTATATTAGTAAAACTATTAGTTACTTTTAGTCTTAAAGTAATAATAAATATTAGTAATTATCCCTTTATAAGAAAGGCCCTTACTAGATAAGTAGTTAAGGAAATATTATTTAGTATCTCTTATTAGTATAATAGGGAAAGCTTTACTAAAGTAAGATCTAGGGAGGTTAATCTAATTATATTTACTCTTAAAGAGTATAATCTTAGGCAAGAGGAAATTATATAGCTTCCTACTATAATAGTTATTATTCTTATATATCTTTATAAGTTTAGAGATCTTCTTTATAATTTACTTATCTAAAGGAGGGTAATAATAGGTAAGTTACTAAGATTAAGCGCGTTAATTATCCTTAAAGTTTTAGAATAATTAAGATTATTATAAAGGTTCTTATAAGGATTATAAATACTATTCCTATTAGTATTAAGGAGTAATAGAATAAATAGGGTAAATCTTTAGGGTAATAATCTCTAGGGGTTATATTTAAGGTAGCTTAGGAGATTATAACCTCTCTTTTAACTATAGTGTCTTTATTTCTTCTTAAAGTACTTATTTTAATATAGTAATAATTAGAATTCTAGGGCCTTAAGTAATATAAATACTATTATCTTATAGAGAGCTTTATAGTTCCCTTATAAGATTACTATAGGCTCTCCTAAATATCTTCTTTAACTATCCCTTAAAGTCTTCTTTAAAGTTCTCTTAAAGGTCCTTATCTCTCTAATATTAATGCTTATTAGTATAAATAAACCTAGTAATTTAATTACTTAGTTTATACTATATAGTAGTCTTTAGATTTAGCTAGGTAAGTTCTTTTTACTTTATTATAAGTACTAGAGAGTATAGCTATAGTCTTTTTAGTAGTGTAGCCTCTAATAGCCTCTTAGGGATTAATTTAGAAGGTATTTAAGGTATCTTACTCTTATAGGAAAGGGCTTAAGAGGTTTATTTTAAAGATATACTACTATCTAATTTTATTCTAGGGAATAAATAGAAAAACAAAAAGGAATAAGCAAAAGAAGCATTATTACTATAATTATAGTAGAATAAATAGCTATATAATAATAGCATAGTTTATAGGCTTTTCTAGAGGAAAAACTAAATAAATAGCTATATAATAATAGCGTAGTTTCTAGGCTCTTCTAGAGAAAAAACCAAACAAATAGCTGTATAATAATAGCGTAGTTTCTAGGCTCTTTATTACAGTAAATATAATAAGGTAAAAGAAGGGGAAAAATAGGTTATAAAGATTAGAGGTAATTCTTTACCTTTACATTATATACACTAAACACAAAGAAGCTAAGATAGTTATAGTAAATAACTATAAAGAAGGGAGAAGAGAGGTAGAAAAGAGAGGTTATATAGGTTAGCTAGCTTAGCTAAGTGTTATATTTAATATTAGGTTTAAATAAAATACCTTATAGTAATAGATTTAGTTATTTAGTTAGTTTTCTTATAATAGATAATAAGAATAATAATTAACTAAATATCCTAAAGGCCTAAGGGTTAATAGATTAATCTCTTAGAAGCCTAATAAGCCTATAGTTAGGATTTTAGTCTCTTCCTTTAGCACACTCTATAGTTATTTCTCTTTACCTAAATAGCCTATATATTAGCTTAAGGGGTAAGGGGCTATAGTATCTATAGGAATATCTTTTTTTATAATACCTAGCTTATTTATAGTTATAGTTAACTACTAATTAGTATTAGTTTTACTAAGGAATATAGCACTAGTATAATATAAAGGGGTTTAATTTAATAAAGTTAATAATAGTTAATAAATAATAAAGAGAAAAGAAAAGAGAGAAGGAGAGAAATCTAGCTAGGAGGGAAAAGTAGGAAAAGTAAGTCTTATAGTGCGAAGCTACTGTGAGCGGTGTGAGGTTGCCTACGATGTAGCTAATCATATTGCGTGCATCCCTTTAGTAAACCTACCTTTAGCCACGGTCAGACTAACTATTGTCCGAAGGTCCAAAGGAAGCCACACTTAGGCCTTTAGGATATTTAGTTAATTATTATTCTTATTATCTATTACAAGAAAACTAACTAAATAACTAAATCTATTACTATAAGGCATTTTATTTAAACCTAATATTAAACACAACCCTTAGCTAAGCTAGCTAACCTATATAACCTCTCTTTTCTACCTCTCTTCTCCTTTCTTTATAGTTGTTTACTATAACTATCTTAGCTTCTCTATATTTAGTATATATAACACAAAGGCAAAGAATTACCTCTAGGTGCTCTTTATATATAATAGTTACAAACCCCTTTACTTAAACCTAATATTAATATAACCTCTCTTTACCTATTACTTCTCTTCTCTTTTCTTTATATATATATAGTTAAGTTATTTCTACGCTTATACTCTCTTAAGTTATCTCTAAGTTTATATTATCTTTATAACCTATTTTTCCCCTTCTTTTGCCTTATTATATTTACTATAATAATCCTATATTTCCTATATTCCTTTAGTTTTTCCTCCTAAAGAGCCTAGAAACTACGCTATTATTATATAGCTATTTATTTCACTATAATTATAGTAATAACGCTCCTTTTGCTTATTCCTTTCTATTTTTCTATTTATTCCCTAGAATAAAATTAGATAGTAATATATCTTTAAAACAAACCTCTTAAGCCCTTTCCTATAAGAGTAAGATACCTTAAACACCTTCTAAATTAATCCCTAAGAGACTATTAGAGAGTATATTACTAAAAAGACTATAGCTATACTCTCTAGCACTTATAATAAAGTAAAAAGAACTTACCTAGCTAAATCTAGAGACTACTATATAGTATAAACTAAGTAATTAAATTACTAGGTTTATTTACACTAGTAAGTACTAATATTAGAGAGATAAGGACCTTTAAGAAAACTTTAAAGAAAACTTTAAGGAATAGTTAAAGGAGATATTTAGGAGAGCTTATAGTAACCTTATAAGGGAACTATAAAGCTCTCTATAAGATAATAGTATTTATATTACTTAAGGCCCTAGAATTCTAATTATTACTATATTAAAATAAGTACTTTAAGAAGAAATAAAGACACTATAGTTAAAAGAGAGGTTATAATCTCCTAAGCTACCTTAAATATAACCCCTAGAGATTATTACCCTAAAGATTTACCCTATTTATTCTATTACTCCTTAATACTAATAGGAATAGTATTTATAATCCTTATAAGAACCTTTATAATAATCTTAATTATTCTAAAACTTTAAGGATAATTAACGCGCTTAATCTTAGTAACTTACCTATTATTACCCTCCTTTAGATAAGTAAATTATAAAGAAGATCTCTAAACTTATAAAGATATATAAGGATAGTAACTATTATAGTAAGAAGCTATATAATTTCCTCTTACCTAAGATTACACTCTTTAAGAGCAAATATAATTAGATTAACCTCCCTAGATCTTACTTTAGTAAAGCTTTCCCTATTATACTAATAAGAGATACTAAATAATATTTCCTTAATTACTTATCTAATAAAGGCCTTTCTTATAAAGGAATAATTACTAATATCTATTATTACTTTAAGACTAAAAGTAACTAATAGTTTTACTAATATAAATAGAGTAATATAACCCTTAAGAATATTATTACTTAGAACCCTAAGAAAAGTAAGCTTAAGTACCTTAAGATCCTATTAACTACTCTAAAGAAGGTTTATAGAGAACTATACCCTTCTAATATAGTAAATATAAAGCTCTATAAGTAAACCTTAAATATAGTCTTTAGTATTTTAGATTATTAAATAGTAAAGTATATATATACCCTAGGCTTTAAGAACCTTACTAGGGACCTCTATAAGTTAATTATAATTATAGAAAGTAGTGTAAGGAGTACCTAATACTACTAGCATTAAGATAAAGACCTATTAGAGGTAATATTTATAGATTGCTAATATAGCTAATAGAATTAGAGAGACTAAGTGTTACGTGCTGGTTTGGCACGATAGGGGGCGAATCCGTTAGAGGGGCTAATGGATTCGCGATCGTAAAGTTATACTAAGTTCACTTATATAAGCTACTATTAGGGGTATAGTAAGATATTAGAAGTAAGTTAATTCTATTCTAGCAAAGTCTAAATCTAGCCTTATATTAGCTACCCTTATGTTCTGCTACATAATAAGTGCTAGGCGTGCTAAAAAGATAACTATCCTAGTTATTATTACTTAAACTATAACTAGATTTAGCCTCTATCTAGCTAAGCTTATTAAAAAAACTTCTATTAAATTTATATAAAGAAAAAAACAGACTTAGCATATCCCTTACTATAATTACGATTTCTCTCTTATACTTATAAATTATTATGTTAAATAATATATTCTTTCTATTTAATATTAAGTACCTAATCTTTATTATATTTTATTATTTCCTTTTAGTAAAATATTAAATTCCTCTATTCCCTTATCCTTTTTAATCTTATACTTAGTCTAAATCCTAACTTTCTATCTTACTATATACTATATTCTAACTCTATACCTTAATATCTAAATCTATTCCTTTAATCTAGTAATCTAGTAAATTTATTCTCCTTAATTTATAGCTTAGTTACCTTAGTGATTAATATGCGCATAATAGGTAATATTTATCTTAATATCCTTATTATCCTTTTTCCTAATAATACTAGTAATATTTTACTTATTTTCTATGCTATAGGCATATCTAGTGTTATTTATTAAATATCTATCTAAGCTATCTTTAGACTAGGCTTTCCTAGTAATTTAGGCTTCTTATTTAGTATTACTAGAGGTCCTATCTTACTATAAGGTTACTTATTGCCTATTTTTAGTGTTCCCTAATATAATTTGCCTTAATGCTTATTAGTTTTGCCTAAAAATAGTGTTACTAAAACTAGTGTCTACACTAGTGTCTTTAGAGCTAGTGTTACGTGGCGGAACGCAAGGGTGGCCGATATAAGGCTAGATTCGGACTTTGCTAGAACAGAATTAACTTACTTCTAACATCTTACTATACCCCTAATAGTAGCTTGCGCAAGTGAACTTAGTATGACTTTACAATCGCGAATCCGTTGGCCCCTCTAATGGATTTACCCCCTATTATGCTAAACTAGTATATAATAAGTGGTAGTAATTAGAGATTCTTTTGTTACGCCCTTCCGGAAACCTAGAAACAAAACCTTATGTCTAAAACTAACCGTTTATAACGTTAATTTGCAGAGTTTTAGCATAACTTCCTAGTTACTAAAAACAAACTATGCCTTATCCACTAGTTTTATACTTTTAATAAATAAAATCCAGGATTTAAGTATTAAAAACAAAAACTTATTAAAATTAGTAAATAAGAAGATTCAAATAAGCTCATAAGATACAAATTTAATAATAGAGTGGTAACAAGACATAAGCATCTAATATAGCAAGAACCGCCTATTCACTAGAACCTAATAGATACGCAAACAGTGTATCTTGTTTAGAAGCAAGTTAAATCCTATATTCTAAAAGCTAAATCTAAAGGATACCTTAACAAATCCAATAGATTAGAAGGTAGCAAGGCATTAGAGAGGCTATCTAAAGGCACTAATAGCCTAGCTTACAGCACTACCACCACTAAAACCAAGAGAAGTATAGAGAAGGATAAAAATAATAAAGGAAAGGGGATTGCTTACTATCCTAAAGACAACACTGCTACTTAGCGTATTAAACCCCCTAACTAGATAACAGAGTTATATCTAGAAGACCTATAGCTAGGACCCTTAAGGAACCTACTAGATTAACTAGATCTAGGGGAAATTCGCACTATAGTAAGTAAATCTAACACTATAAGGATCCTTTAGGAAGTATTAGAACAGCAGCAAATTACATAGCAGGCCATAATAGACCAAATAGTATTAGGAATAGACTAGCTAGCAACAAGACTAATAACCAAAATCAGAAGCTCGCAAAGCGCAAGTGCCTTAGCAGGATTAACACTATTAGCGCGAAATACTACCTAGGGAATATTATATTTACTAAATAACTAGGGTTAGTATAACAGCTATTTAGAAGCTAGAGCAGGACCATTAGCATAACTAATGTATTCGCAATACTAGCAACCGTAATACTAGTAACCGCAGGATTAGCAGGGATTCGTATAGCAACAGGCTAACCTACACTAAATATAGTAGCAAACCCCGTTTCCCCTAGATTAAGAATAGTATACTAATCTAGGAACCTAGAGAAGGGTAGATCTAGCGCTTAATTAGGATTAGTATAGCTAACGGATAGAAAACATAGAATAGAATGCGGATTTAACATAGAAAATCACAGATATTAAACACTTTAAGCCTTGCAACAAACTAGAGGAGGCTAATAGAGACCTCATTATGTATAATAGGAAGCAGACTATTTTTTATAATATTAAATTATAAGTCTAAGCTATTAAAGATCACTTACACCATGCTAATCCTAGCTAATAGGACATTATTTAGAAAAAGATTTAGACATTATTCTAAGGGGATATAATAGTATAGTACCGGCAACATCTTAATTTAGGAGAGCGAAATACTATATTTAGTAATATACCTTCTGTTTTTAAGGCAGTTTAGAAGGAATTTAGTATTTAGGTTTAGGATACAATAGCGTAGCTTAATAAAGCAGAATACACTAAAGAGGATATTATAAATAAGGTATCCTTTTGTGAATTTATGTTAAAAATCTTTTAGTATACTAGGGCAAATAGTAAATTAATAGACTATTAGCTTCTAGTGCGTCTGTGCCTTAAACTATATCTAGGATTACGCTAAATGTGTCTAGTTCTAACTATAACTAATATAAGATTAGCCTATGTCACTATAGTAGATAACAAAAGGCGGGATCTATATAATTACCTGCGTAGCAAAGGCTATCCTATAGCTAGAAAAGGCAAAGGAAAGCTTAAGGTCCACTTTAACAAAGAGATATCTAGCAGTGACTTAGAAGATAAAAAGGATAAAGCTTAAGCAAATTAGAATAGGCCAACAAGAGTACAATTTTAGCTAGGAAATTAACGTTACTAATAGGATAATTAGAACGCCTAAAGATCTTTAGGATTTTTCTAACTAAGGCTATACTAGCAAAATGTCTAGATTAAGGGACAAAATTAGCGACTATAGTGGAACAAATCTTAAGAAGAGAGAAGAGAGCAAACAGAGTTTAGCTAGAATTAACAAGATAACCCCTAAAATCATTAGGATAAACAACAACCTTAAGACTTTAGACTATTAGAAAGGACGGGCTAGTTATGGCAGCCTAGGCAATTTTAATGTTAGGAGAAATCGCCTACTAAAGAAAAGGAATATGCGAACATTATAGTATTTAATAACAATTCTAACGCATAATAGCAGGAAATATACCTTTAGGAGTGTAGTTACTATATAGCTAAAGAAAGGGAGGTTATAGACAAAGACAGTAGGGAGATCCTAGGACAGGAGTCTAATTTTATTAAGACTTATTTTATAGAAAACACCGCAAAGGAGGTAGATAAGACTAGCATAATAGCAGATCTAACTAGATCAAGTTAACTTATTCTAAGGTAAGTAATTAAAGCTATAGCAAGACCATAGGAAATTAAGTACAACGGAAAACAAGCGAATATGTACTTAAAAATCCCTCTTAAATTTAATAATAAAGGCAAGAGTTATTAAATCTGCCTTAATTTAAGAATGTTATCAATTTTAGCAAATAAGGCATAGCTAGAACAAAACGGGTTAAACGTAAAATAGGGAACGCAGGAGCCTAAGCCTATGTCTAGAGTTAAGTTAGCCTTTTACATCACAGAATTAGCCACTTTTGATTTTTATATTCTAGAAATAGCATATAGAACTAAAATTACTAGTTATTTTATAGTCACAGCGGACGTAATACTAAATCTAGGACTAAAGTTATTACTTAGAACGAATTTCCTTTATAAATATAGAGCGAAGATTAATTTTATAAACCCTAAAGTGGTTTTTAGATTGGTTTATAGCATAATAGTACTAGCGGAGATTTTTTAGCTAGCTAATAAAGTACCCTATTAAAGGGTAGTTGTAGCGTAGACAGTGTTAATTCCGCTAAAAGGAACTATATATGTACTAGTTATGTAGAAGACAGCATAGGGGAATTAGGAAATAAGTATATACTACGCGTAGTTATATTTAGAATATTTCCCTAATGCTTTGTTTAACAGATCTAGCCTAGGTTAAATAATTACGCACAATCCCACTAATAAAACTATTATTATTTACAAGTATAAGAAAGTTACGTAACTAACGGCGGCTAGCGAAGTTAATGCTAATTATGTGATTAATAATCCTTTAGTATATTATGCTTATTTTAGCAAGGATATCGTAGAAAAAATAAGAGATATAGATAGGGACAGCAACAAATCTAATAAGGAGAAGGATAAGCTTAACCTAAAGAAGGTTAACGTAGGAGTGCTATTATACGGGATTTCGTGTCTAGAAGAAATTCCGTATATTATAAACAAATTCGGAGTGTGAGTTGCTAATATTAATTATAACGCTGCGAGCGAATTTGTTTAGCTTACGGATAAATATAATATTTATCGTAATAGAGGTATTGTCCCTATGCCTGAAGATCAAAAAATGCGGATTAACTTAGTTAACAGATGGCAACATTAAATAAGACTAATCTAGCCGTATAGGCTAGGAGGATAGGATGCAAGCAAACTTAACAAAGTATATAATAAACTCTACCTTAAAGGGAAGATATTATATCTAGACAAGCTAGTGGCAATAGCATGTCTAGTGTTTATAGTTTAGTAAGAAACTAGCTAGGAAAGGAAAGGAAGAGTTATAGTTAATATAAGACCACTTAACAATATAGCTATGCTAGATATCTACCCCCTACTAGACTAAAGCAATATTATAGATAATACTTGTAGTAAGAAGGTTTTTTCTCTCTTTAATAGAACAGGATTTTTCCACTAACTACTAATTAGAAGAGACCACTAAGCCCGTATAGTAGTGATATTAAATTAGGGTCTTAAAGCATTAAATGTAGCACTAATAGGTTTTAAAAATTCCCTCGCTTTCGCTTAATAATTTATAGATTAACTCTTTCGGAAGTATAAGCACTTTATTTGTGTTTATATTAACAACATTATTATATTTTCGGATAGTATTAAGGAACATTTAAAGCATCTGGACATTGTACTTAAGATCCTTAAAGAAAACAGGATAATAATCGTGGCTAAGAAGTCTTTTATTAGTTACCCCGCTATTTAATTGCTTAGTTTTGTTATTAATAGCAATAGAATCGTTAACACAAATAACAGGCTAAAAGCGTTTTAAAAAATAATCTTCCTAACTAACCTATTAAGTCTCAAAACCTTTATTAGAATAGCCGGATTTCTTTGTAATAGAATTCCGTGGTTTAACATACGGATCTGACTATTATAGGCATAGAAGATAGTATTATTAAAGGAATTCCGTGAAAAAGACAAAAAAATCACTAGGATCTTAAAACTAATGCGGAAAAGGAAGACACAGTAAAAGACATTTTTGCTAATAAAGAATAAGAAAAAGGCTTTTAAAGATATTAAAGCATTTCTAAGCGAGAAACAAACCCTATAGCACTATAATCTAAGTAAGCCACTTTTCCTTAAAATTAATGCCTATAAGGAAGGATTCGGACTATATGCCTTCTAATTATAAGAGGAATAGGACAGCTAAAGTATTCCTAGAAGAGATATTAAGAATAACTAGATATAGCTAATTCTATTCCTCTTAAGGGCAATATTAAGCGTTAAGAAACGCTATAGCTTAACTAAGGCAGAAGTAGCCGTAATTGCGTGGAGCGTTAGAAAGCTAAGAAAGATAGTCTAATCTAACAGCGTTATAGTTAATATTTTAACTAATTATTCCCTAGTAAAGGGGATTATTAAGCACATATCATTATTCACAATAGATTTAGATAAAGCTAATCTAAAACTAGCTAAAGTTATAAATTACCTATTGTAATTTAATCTAAAGGTAACGCATATACTAGGAGTGCTAAACATTATGCTAGATACGCTTTTAAGATTACTAGTAAAGGTAACATACAGGGAGGTAGCGTAGAATAGCTGCTATAACAAATTAGACACAAGTGCGTATTTTGTTGCAAAGAAATATATTGCCACTATAATCATAGACAATAACCTTAAGGCTAGGATTATCTAGGGGTATTAGTCTAATTAAAAATTTAGCCAGATTATTACAGCTATAAGAGCGTACTAAGAAAGGCAAGCAGCAAAAAACACTAGAATTAGACTAAAAATTCCTTTATATAGATAGGATCTGCGCAAGGATAGTCTGTTATATTACCACAGTAAAGATAGATTTTTCTATCTCTATATTCCTACAATAGAGGTTAAATCTATACTACAATTAGTTCACAATAAATATTAACATTTTAGAATCGCTAGGATAGTAGTAAAGCTCTAATTAGTTTATTTTCCGCGTATAAGCTAATAGATTCAAGACTATATAGCCTATTATACAGTATGCTAGGAGAATGCAATTAACCGTTCTAAACCACCAGGAGAATTACAACCCTTATAGTTAAAACTAACACCTTTTCATACGATTTCACTTAATTTTATCACGGATATACCAGAGGTATTATCTGCTAACACAATATAGCAGATAGAAGGATACGCAATATATAACTTATTATGTCTAGTGAATTGCCTTTTTAGCAAAAGAACCCTTCTAATACTAGGATATACCATATATCTAGCGGAAATCTAGGCGGAATTACTCCTTCGTGCCCTATATGTCGCAGACTAGGGATTGCTAAGGCAAATTATTAGCAATAGAGATCCTAAATTTATATCTAATATATAGAAAGAAATATTCAGGCGCGTAGGAGTTAGACTTCTTATAGGCATAGTATATCACCCTTAAACAGATAGAATAGCGGAGAGGAAAAATTAGATAGTAATAATCACAATATAATATTATACAGTAATAGACCTAGATACAGCGTGAACATCACTACTCCTAGCACTATAATATTAACTAAATAACACTATAGCGGCAAGTATAGGATAGGCTCCTAATAAGCTATTATACAGATTCTGTCCTTTAAGCATTGTTAACCTTCTCTCTCTAAATAACGCAATTAACACTAGAGCTAGCGTAAATAACATAGTAGTGCTACAAAAGCTATACTAGCACAAGGCTTAATTAGCAATTATAATAGCGGCCGCCCTCGCTAAGATTTAGTATGATAACCGCTATAAACTAGTTAACATTAACATAGGAGATATAGTTTATCTATAATTACATAAGGGGTATAAATTACCTAGGAAGCCTAAGAAAAAATAGTCACTGCAGAAGGCAAGGCTATATAAGGTACTAGAAAAGGTAAACCTATTAGTATATTAATTAGATTTCCCCCTAGATTTGCAAGTCTATCTAGTGGTATTAGTCATATAGATTTAGAAGCTAGCATAAGGAGGGGATTTATTTAGTAGGGAAGAACTAGCTCCGCTACTAATTATATTTAATAATCCAGAGGAGGCGGATCACTAGGAAATCAAATAAATCTATAGGCATTACGTTAAGATCTTTAAACAAAATAAGACCACAAGAGTAGAATTCCTTGTCTAATAGAAGGGATTTATAGCTAAAGATAACTAATAGATAAGCAAAAGCGAGATATAAGTTAACGTAGCTAAGATAGTAGAAGACTATCTTAAGAAGAACCTAGTTAATTAGCAAAAAGAATATATAAAGAAAGGTCTTAATCTGCCTATAGAATAGTAATAGCAAAGGAAGAAAGGCAATAGCAAGCTATTAGATTTAACAGGCTAGATTAAAGCTATTAGACCCTTTTATACATATTGCCTTTTCGCGCTAACTAAAAGAGGGCCCCCTCACTTAAACCTCACATTATCCCCAAAACCACCATAAGCTTAGCGCAGTTAAATCTAGTAGGAGCGTAGTTAAATTCATTTCCAGCCCTATTTTTGCTTAATAGCACTTAACTCTAAAGACAATAGTGTAAATAATAGAGAGTTCTAAAAACTATAGCACGTGGAACTAAACTAGCTACAAGAAATACGGAATTACAATAACTATAAGAACTACTAAGTAAAAAACAAAACTATTATACTAGAAGTTAAATATAAGTTTTATAGACATTATATAAATCTATATTTTAATTAAGGAGCTATACTAGATTTTGTTCTCTTTAACAATAAGGTGCATATACATAACCAAACAATTTACAAGCGAATAAGGGCAGCATATCTATACATTCGGATCCTAGCTATAATAGAACGAAATCAGATATTAGGGGAACTAACAGTCGCTAACTTAGCATAGCAATAATCCATAACTAACAGGGAAAGAATCAAATATATCCAGCAGATTAATAAGCTTTTAGCGAAACTAGGGACCGTAACCTGTTATAAGAATATAAAGTTTTTTAAACGCTATTTAAATTAAGTAGAACAACGCAATTAGCTACAAAAATATTTACGCCCTATATAACAAATTACATAATTATAGCAGCAGTAGCACTTAGACAAACTAAGAATAAGATAAGACAAGGTGGATATACTATTATAACTAGCAGAGAGGTGCGACAAAAACATTAGTTAAGTGGCTAAGGTTGTTTAAAAGATAGTTAAAACTAAGAAACAAAGTAATAATAATAACAACGATTGCACAAGTGAAGCGTTAGATTTAGATGCGGAGCAGGAGAAGCGTAGATAAGTAATAGAAGAGTTAATTAAAGATAATTATACAAGAGCTACAAGGAGAGAGCAGTTAAAGCAAGCGAAAGCAGAGTCAAAAGGCAACAAATCTATTAGCACACTAAACAAAGAAAGCATTAAGGTAGTAAGAGTCAATCTAACGTAGTTAAGGGCGGAATCTCCTAAATTAGAATCAGAATTACCTAAACTAGAATTAGAACCTAAACTTAATAAGGATAGCGGTTTTAAAAGCAAAAACAACAAGGATATTAATAAGATACCTACAGAATTTCTTATCAGACTATTACAGGTTTATACGCGGATAGCGGAGCTTAACTTCAAACCATTATATCTTAGATTTAGAAAGCTAGGATCTAGAATTAACGCTTAAATACTAATGCCTAATATTAGCATAGTAGCACGCAAGAGAGTAAGGGAGGAGTTTACTGCCGTATATAAAGGAAAAAGCATTAAAGGAGTTAACTTTAGCAAATTCAGATATACTACATTAGGTCGCAAAAACAGTGATTAGGATGTTAAATATGCAATCTAGGCCTGCGCGCACGAATTCGCCCTTAAAGGGGCTACTATAGTATCTAGCGGATTAGAAGTTAACTTAAAGGATATATATTTTACATTATAGTAAAACATAGTTATACAAATTTTCGCTATATTTAAAGAATAAAAGGCTACATTAATTGCAAAGTAAGCAGCAGCAAAACAGATAGAAAAGAGAGTACTTTAGACTATAGTTAATCTAATAGAGTGTGGAGCAACTAGAAGAGCAAAGAATTAGGCAAAAACAGTAGCAGCGGCGTTCTATAATAGTGCAACAGTTAAACGTGGACAGCAAATGGCCACTTACAATAGCACGTTGTCTCTGCTACCGCGAGCTAACCTTTTGGCTCTTTGTTTTGCGGACAAATACAGCGCAGTAAATGCCACAATTGCGGGTGCGTTAGCTAGCATTGTTAGGAAAAAGGACGATAAGGACATTAAGACAGACATCACCTATTATGCGCATGTTAATCACCAAGGCAACTAAGCTATGAATTAAGGAGGATGAATTTGCTAGATTACTAGATTAAAGGAACGGATTTAGACATTAAGGCATAGAGTTAGAATATAGTGCATAGTAAGATAGGAAGTTAGGATTTAAACTAAGTATAAGATTAGAAGGGACAAGGGAACAGAGGAATTTAATATTTTGCTAAAAGGAAACGACAAAATACAATGAAGATTGGGTGCTTAACGTTAGACAGAAAGAATATATCATTTAACATAATGGTTCACGAGTGCAAGAGAGGAATCGCAATTACGGCAAGGGACATGCTAAGTCCGTTTTTTTTTTTTTTCCTTTGTGCAAATTTAATAGAAGTTTTTTTAATAAGCTTAGCTAGATAGAGGCCGAATCTAGTTGCGGTTTAAGCAATGACGACTAGGACAGTCGTCTTTTTAGCGCGCCTAGCACTTGTTACGTGGCGGAACGTAAGGGTGGCTAATATAAGGCTAGATTTAGACTTTGCTAAAACAGAATTAACTTACTTCTAACATCTTACCATACCCCTAACAGTAGCTTACGCAAGTGAACTTAGTACGACTTTACGATCGCGAATCCGTTAGCCCCTCTGACGGATTCGCCCCCCATCGTGCCAAACTAGCACGTAATAGCTAGGGTTACCTAATTTTGTGTTTCTAGGGTTCTAATCACTAGAATTAGCCTTACTAGAGCTAAATTTATTTTCTTACTATCCTCCTTAAACCTTTTTTACTTATTTATAAGGTTCTTAATCTTTATATCCTAAGCTTATATTTCTTTTAATATTCCTATTATTATAAATACTAATTTTACTATTTTCTTTTTAAATTTAGTTCTCTTAACTATATCCTATTTTAAAGTCTTAAGTTATTTATTAATATTAATTAATATTTTACCTAACTTAAAGTTTAAGATTTTCTCTTTCTAGGCTATTAAGATATCTATAATTTATTTAAACTTATTCTAGAAGCTTTCTAACTCCTTTTCTATTAATTCTACTAAATTATAAACATCCTTTAATATATCTTTAGTAACTATATATGCTATCTTTACTTACTCCTTAATTACATTAAAATCCTTTTTAACTTTACTAACTTAATTAATAAGGTTATTAACTTAATTAACCTAAGTTATTAATCTTACTTTTCTTATGCTATTAAATTCTCTCTTTATCTTATTTTAATTTAGATGATTTTTGCACTAACTCCTTTTCCATACTAATACAGAGTAAATCTGCCTAACTAATGCTAGCTAACGCACCCGCAATCGTGGCATTTACTGCGCCGTATTTGTCCGCAAAACGAAGAGCCAAAAGCTCGTCAATCTGCCAGATATATTTGATTCTTTCCCTGTTAGTTGTGGATTGTTACCATGCTAAGTCAGCGACTGTCAGTTCCCCTAATATCTGATTTCGTTCTATTATAGCTAGGATCCGAATGCATAGATATGCTGCCCTTATTCGCTTGTAAATTATTTAGTTATGTATGTGTATCTCGTTATTAAAGAGAATAAAATCTAGTATAGCTCCTTAATTAAAATATAGATTTATATAATGTCTATAAAACTTATATTTAACTTCTAGTATAATAGTTTTGTTTTTTACTTAGTAGTTCTTATAGTTATTATAATTCTATATTTCTTATAGCTAGTTTAGTTTTATATACTATAGTTTTTAGAACTCTCTATTATTTACACTATTATCTTTAGAGTTAAGTGCTATTAAGCAAAAATAGGGCTAGAAATAAATTAGACTGCGCTCCTACTAGATTTAACTACACTAAGCTTATAGTGGTTTTAGGGATAATATAAGGTTTAAGTAAGGGGGCCCTCTTTTAGTTAGCGTAAAAAGGTAATATATATAAAAGGGTTTAATAGCTTTAATCTAGCCTATTAAATCTAATAGCTTACTATTGCCTTTCTTCCTTTACTATTACTATTCTATAGGCAGATTAAGACCTTTCTTTATATATTCTTTTTACTAATTAATTAGGTTCTTCTTAAGATAGTCTTCCACTATCTTAGCTATATTAACTCGTATCTTACTTTTACTTATCTATTAGTTATCTTTAGCTATAAATCCCTTCTATTAGATAAGGAATTTTACTCTTATAGTCTTATTTTATTTAAAGATCTTAATATAATAACTATAGATTTATTTAATTTCCTAGTGATTTGCCTCCTCTAGATTATTTAATATAATTAGTAGCAAAGCTAGTTCTTCCCTACTAAATAAATCCCCTCCTTACGCTAGCTTCTAGATCTATATAGCTAATACCACTAGATAGACTTGTAAATCTAGGGGGAAATCTAATTAATATGCTAATAGGTTTACCTTTTCTAGTACCTTATATAGCCTTACCTTCTATAGTAACTATTTTTTCTTAGGCTTCCTAGGTAATTTATACCCCTTATATAATTATAAATAAACTATATCTCCTATGTTAATATTAACTAGTTTATAGTGGTTATTATACTAAATCTTAGCGAGGGCAGCTGCTATTATAATTACTAATTAAGCCTTATACTAGTATAGCTTTTATAGCACTACTATATTATTTACGCTAGCTCTAGTATTAATTATATTATTTAGAGAGAGAAGGTTAATAATGCTTAAAGGATAGAATCCATATAATAGCTTATTAGGAGCCTATCCTATACTTACTGCTATAGTATTATTTAGTTAATATTATAGTGCTAGGAGTAGTAATTTCTACGCTATATCTAGGTCTATTACTATATAATATTATATTATAATTATTACTATCTGATTTTTCCTCTTTACTATTTTATCTATTTAAGGGTAGTATGCTATGCCTATAAGAAGTCTAACTCCTATATGCCTAAATATTTCTTTCTATATATTAGATATAAATTTAGGATCTCTATTACTAATAATTTGCCTTAGCAATCCCTAGTCTATAATATATAAGGCATAAAGGAGTAATTTTACCTAGATTTCCGCTGGATATATAGTATATCCTAGTATTAGAAGGGTTCTTTTGCTAAAAAGGTAATTTACTAGATATAATAAGTTATATATTGCGTATCCTTCTATTTACTATATTATATTAGCAGATAATACCTCTAGTATATCTATGACAAAATTAAGTAAAATTATATAAAAAGGTGTTAGTTTTAGAAATAAGGGTTATAATTCTCCTAGTGGTTTAGAATAGTTAATTATATTCTCCTAGCATACTATATAATAGGCTATATAGTCTTAAATCTATTAGCTTATACATAGAAAATAAACTAATTAAAGCTCTGCTACTATCCTAGTAATTCTAAAATATTAATATTTATTATAAACTAATTATAGTATGGATTTAACCTTTATTATAGGAATACAGAGACAGAAAAATCTATCTCCACTATAGTAATATAATAGACTATCCTCGCGTAGATCCTATCTATATAAAGGAATTTTTAGTCTAATTCTAGCGTTTTTTACTACTTGCCTTTCTTAGTATACTCTTATAGCTATAATAATCTAGCTAAATTTTTAATTAGACTAATACCCCTAGATAATCCTAGCCTTAAGGTTATTATCTATAATTACAGTGGTAATGTATTCCTTTACAATAAAATACGCGCTTGTATTTAATTTATTATAGCGGCTATTCTACGCTGCCTCCCTATACGTTACCTTTACTAGTAATCTTAAAAGCGTATCTAGTATAATATTTAGTACTCCTAGTATATATATTACCTTTAGATTAAATTATAATAGGTAATTTATAACTTTAGCTAGTTTTAGATTAGCTTTGTCTAAATCTATTATAGATAATAATATATACTTAATAATCCCCTTTACTAGGGAATAATTAGTTAAAATATTAACTATAACGCTATTAGATTAGACTATCTTTCTTAGCTTTCTAACGCTTTACATAATTGTAGCTACTTTTACCTTAGTTAAGCTATAGCGTTTCTTAACGCTTAATATTACCCTTAAGAGGAATAGAATTAGCTATATTTAGTTATTCTTAATGTCTCTTCTAGGAATGCTTTAGCTATCCTATTTCTCTTATAATTAGAAGGCATATAGTCTAAATCCTTTCTTATAGGCATTAATTTTAAGGAAAAGTAGCTTACTTAGATTATAGTGCTATAGGGTCTGTTTCTTACTTAGAAATGCTTTAATATCTTTAAAAGCCTTTTTCTCCTCCTCTATTAGCAAAAATATCTTTTACTATATCTTCCTTTTCTATATTAGTTTTAAGATCCTAGTGATTTTTTTATCTTTTTTACGGAATTCCTTTAATAATGCTATCTTCTATGCCTATAATAGTTAGATCTATATGTTAAACTATGGAATTATATTACAAAGAAATCTAGCTATTCTAATAAAGGTTTTAAGACTTAATAGGTTAGTTAGGAAGATTATTTTTTAAAACGCTTTTAGCCTATTATTTATATTAATAATTCTATTACTATTAATAACGAAACTAAGTAATTAAATAGCGGGGTAACTAATAAAAGACTTCTTAGCTACAATTATTATTCTATTTTCTTTAAGGATCTTAAGTATAATATCTAGATGCTTTAAATGTTCCTTAATACTATTTAAAAACATAATAATGTTATTAATATAAATATAAATAAAGTGCTTATACTTCTAAAAGAGTTAATCTATAAATTATTAAGTAAAAGCAAAGGAATTTTTAAAACCTATTAGTGCTATATTTAATGCTTTAAGACCCTGATTTAATATTACTACTATACAGGCTTAGTGGTCTCTTCTAATTAGTAGTTAGTGGAAAAATCCTATTCTATTAAAGAGAGAAAAAACCTTCTTACTATAAGTATTATCTATAATATTGCTTTAGTCTAGTAAGGGGTAAATATCTAGTATAGCTATATTATTAAGCGGTCTTATATTAACTATAACTCTTCCTTTCCTTTCCTAGCTAGTTTCTTACTAAACTATAAACACTAGATACGCTATTACCACTAGCTTATTTAGATATAATATCTTCCCTTTAAGGTAGAGTTTATTATATACTTTATTAAGTTTACTTATATCCTATCCTCCTAGCCTATATAGCTAGATTAGTCTTATTTAATATTACTATCTATTAACTAAGTTAATCCTTATTTTTTAATCTTTAGGCATAGGGATAATACCTCTATTATAATAAATGTTATATTTATCCATAAGCTAAATAAATTCGCTTGTAGTATTATAATTAATATTAGTAACTTGCACTCTGAGTTTGTTTATAATATATAGAATTTCTTCTAGACACGAAATCCTATATAATAGCACTCCTACGTTAACCTTCTTTAGGTTAAGCTTATCCTTCTTCTTATTAGATTTATTGCTATCCCTATCTATGTCTCTTATTTTTTCTATAATATCCTTACTAAAATAAGCATGATATGCTAAAGGATTATTAATTATATAATTAGCATTAACTTTGCTAGCTACTATTAGTTATATAACTTTCTTATGCTTGTGAATAATAATAGTTTTATTAGTGGGATTGTGCGTAATTATTTAACCTAGGCTAGATTTATTAAATAAAGCATTAGGGAAATATTCTTAATATAATTACATATAGTGTATACTTATTTCCTAATTCCCCTATGCTGTCTTCTAAGTAATTAGTATATACACGGTTCCTTTTAGCGGAATTAATACTATATACGCTATAACTACCCTTTAATAGGGTACTTTATTAGCTAGCTAAAAAATCTCCGCTAGTACTATTATGCTATAAACCAATCTAAAAACCACTTTAGGGTTTATAAAATTAATCTTTACTTTATATTTATAAAGGAAATTCGTTCTAAGTAATAACTTTAGTCCTAGATTTAGTATTATATCCGCTATAACTATAAAATAACTAGTAATTTTGGTTTTATATACTATTCCTAGAACATAAAAATTAAAAGTAGCTAATTCTATAATATAAAAGGCTAACTTAACTCTAGACATAGGCTTAGGCTCCTGCGTTCCCTATTTTATATTTAACCTGTTTTATTCTACCTACGCTTTATTTGCTAAAATTAATAATATTTCTAAATTAAGGCAGATTTGATAACTCTTGCCTTTATTATTAAATTTAAGAGGGATTTTTAAGTATATATTCGCTTGTTTTCTATTATACTTAACTTCCTATAGTCTTACTATAGCTTTAATTACTTACCCTAGAATAAGTTAACTTAATCTAGTTAGATCTGCTATTATGCTAGTCTTATTTACCTCCTTTGCGGTGTTTTCTATAAAATAAGTCTTAATAAAATTAGACTCCTATCCTAGGATTTCCTTGCTATTTTTATCTATAACCTCCCCTTCTTTAGCTATGTAGTAATTACACTCCTAAAGGTATATTTCCTGCTATTATGCGTTAGAATTATTATTAAATACTATAATATTTATATATTCCTTTTCTTTAGTAAGCGATTTCTCCTAATATTAAAATTACCTAGGCTACTATAACTAGCCTATCCTTTCTAATAGTCTAAAGTCTTAAGGTTATTATTTATCCTAATTATTTTAGGGGTTATCTTATTAATTCTAGCTAAACTCTATTTACTCTCTTCTCTTTTCTTAAGATTTATTTCACTATAGTTACTAATTTTGTCCCTTAATCTAGATATTTTACTAGTATAGCCTTAGTTAGAAAAATCCTAAAGATCTTTAGGCATTCTAATTATCCTATTAGTAATATTAATTTCCTAGCTAAAATTATACTCTTATTAGCTTATTCCAATTTACTTAAGCTTTATCCTTTTTATTTTCTAAGTTATTACTAGATATCTCTTTATTAAAGTAAACCTTAAGCTTTCCTTTACCTTTTCTAGCTATAGGATAACCTTTACTATATAGGTAATTATATAGATCCTGCCTTTTATTATTTACTATAGTAATATAGACTAATCTTATATTAGTTATAGTTAGAACTAGATATATTTAGTGTAATCCTAGATATAGTTTAAGGCATAGACACACTAGAAGCTAATAGTCTATTAATTTACTATTTGCCCTAGTATACTAAAAGATTTTTAATATAAATTCATAAAAGGATACCTTATTTATAATGTTCTCTTTAGTGTATTTTGCTTTATTAAGCTATGCTATTATATCCTAAACCTAAATACTAAATTCCTTCTAAACTACCTTAAAAACAAAAGGTATATTACTAAATATAGTATTCCGCTCTCCTAAATTAAGATATAACTAGTACTATACTATTATATTCCCTTAGAATAATATCTAAATCTTTTTCTAAATAATATCCTATTAGCTAGGGTTAGTATAGTATAAGTAATCTTTAATAGCTTAGACCTATAATTTAATATTATAAAAAATAGTCTACTTCCTATTATATATAATAAGGTCTCTATTAGCTTCCTCTGGTTTATTATAAGGCTTAAAGTGTCTAATATCTGTGATTTTCTATGTTAAATTTGCATTCTATTCTATGTTTTCTATCTATTAGCTATACTAATCCTAATTAAGCGCTAGATCTACCCTTCTCTAGGTTCCTAGATTGGCATACTATTCTTAATCTAGGGGAAATAGGGTTTACTACTATATCTAGTGTAGGTTAGCCTATTACTATACAAATCCCTGCTAATCCTATAGTTACTAGTATTACGGTTACTAGTATTATAAATATATTAGTTATACTAATAGTCCTACTCTAGCTTCTAAATATATTAGTTATGCTAATAGTCCTACTCTAGCTTCTAAATAGCTATTATACTAACCCTAGTTATTTAGTAAATATAATATTCCCTAGGTAGTATTTCGCGCTAATAGTATTAATCCTACTAAGGCACTTACACTTTACAAGCTTCTAATTTTAGTTATTAGTCTTATTACTAGCTAGTCTATTCCTAATACTATTTAGTCTATTATAGCTTACTATATAATTTGCTACTATTCTAATACTTCCTAAAGGATCCTTATAGTATTAGATTTACTTACTATAGTGTAAATTTCCCCTAGATCTAGTTAATCTAGTAGGTTCCTTAAGGGTCCTAGCTATAGGTCTTCTAGATATAACTTTATTATCTAGTTAGGGGGTTTAATACACTAAGTAGTAGTGTTATCTTTAGGATAGTAAGTAATCCCCTTTCCTTTATTATTTTTATCCTTCTCTATACTTCTCTTAGTTTTAGTAGTAGTAGTGCTATAAGCTAGGCTATTAGTGCCTTTAAATAGCCTCTCTAATGCCTTACTACCTTCTAATCTATTAGATTTATTAAGGTATCCTTTAGATTTAGCTTTTAGAATATAGGATCTAACTTACTTCTAAATAAGATACACTATTTACATATCTATTAGGTTCTAATAAATAGGCGGTTCTTACTATATTAGATACTTATATCTTATTACTACTCTATTATTAAATTCGTATCTTATAAGCTTATTTAAATCTTCTTATTTACTAATTTTAATAAGTTTTTATTTTTAATACTTAAATCCTAGATTTTATTTATTAAAAGTATAAAACTAGTAAATAAAGCATAGTTTGTTTTTAGTAACTAGGAAGTTACGCTAAAACTCTACAAATTAACATTATAAATAGTTAGTTTTAGATATAAGGTTTTATTTCTAGGTTTCTAGAAGGGTATAATAAAAGAATCTCTAATTACTACTACTTATTATATACTAGTTTAGCATAATAGGGGGTAAATCTATTAGAGGGGCTAATAGATTTGTAATTATAAAGTCATACTAAGTTCACTTACATAAGCTACTATTAGGGGTATAGTAAGATATTAGAAGTAAGTTAATTCTGTTCTAGCAAAGTCCGAATCTAGCCTTATATCGGCCACCCTTGCGTTCCGCCACGTAACACTAAGGAAGAGAAGGTTATTATAGTAACTCTAGGTAACCTAAGTAATGCTTTATCTATAGTAAGAATAGTTACTAGTTATTAAACTACACTAATACTAAGCATTGGAAGAAGAAAGAGAGGTAGTAGGCTAGTAAGAATTATTACTTACCTTCTTTAGAAAGGAAGTTCTAAGTATTTCTTACTATATTTAAAGGTAATACTAATAATAAGATAAAGGAAGTAAAAGACTAGGAATTATAGCTTAAGACCTATACCTAAGCATAAGATAATAATAATAATAATATTAAGGAAAAGCCACTATTAAAAGTATATCTTAGTATTATATAGTTCTTCTGTTTAGGCTTACTAATAATATATAATATTAGCATACTTATAACGCTTAAGAATTAGGCTTTTTAATATACCTTACTTAAGTAAGAGCTATACCTTAAAGAGGCTTCTAATAAGGATTACTTAATCTATTATATATCTAAAGAATACTATTCTAAAGAGGTCTTTAAGGGAATTATACTAGATATAGGAGCCTTAGGCTAGTTAACTACTAGTTAGGCATAAGCAAAAGCCCTCTTAAGATTAATGCTATTATTAAAGATTAAACCTTATAGCCTAGAAGTTATTAACCTTAGCGCTAGATTAGTAACCACATATAGTGTAATATATATGCTAATAAAGCTTAGTCTAATTAACTTCTATATCCTTAATACTACTATTGAAATGTAGGGAGCTAGTTGCCGGCTGGCAACAGCTGTACAGGTGTAGCTCTACGGTCGGGGACCAATAGAACCACCACGTTGAATATTCAACGCAACGCAACGGAAGGTTGTGGCAGTTATCAACTAATAAAATTCAATCTAGATGACTTTTA